>JAHZMW010000558.1:0-63160 GCA_027743745.1 Alloscopus bannaensis | reverse complement strand
AAGGGAGAGTCGTAAAAGAGAAAGAGAGCAAGAAGGAGAAATAAATCAGATTTCGTGTCACACACATACGCTTTTAAACTCTGATTGACTCCAAAATACATGTATAACGTTAAGTATAGAGGAGCTCAGAGGCCGCATTCTTGTACATGGGCTAATGCATAACAAGCAGCTTATTTTAAAACTATACTTTCTCCGTGACAAGTACATGCATAATACATTCTCCCATCTTCAGTTCATGATCATCGACCCACAAGAAAAAATATCAGATCAATTCATTTCTCGATGTATGTACTTCCCCATTCTCCGTGCCTGTCACACCGTCGGCAAACAGAGACAACAGATGTTGTAGTCTATACATTGTGACAAGCAATTGGCAACACATCTCTCACCTTTTACCTTTTTGTTACAACTGAGTGAGAAGTAAAGGAATAAAGAAAAATGAGATTTTCTTTCTTCCGAGAGAGAGAGAGAAAGCATGACAAAGCCGTATCGTGAAGGTGTTGGTGGTGAGTCCACAGATTTACAGCAAATCCTTGCTAACCCACATAAAAAGTGTACGCACCCAAACACAATAGGGAAGCGTGTGAGTCACGATGCTACTTTCTACTTTCTCCTCATCTTTACGCCAACATGCCGCAACCAGTTTTCTTTTCACTTTCACACGACAATCGAAATAACGGTGGCGTGGCTCAAGAGGATAATCATATAATACAAAATGCATGCACATTCCCAAAAAAGTTTCTTATTCTTTCTCTCCCTTTTTTTTCTCATGAAAAAAAAACAGGTTAAAAAGTTGTGTATTCGCTTATTGGTTGTGTTTTGTGGTTGAAATGGATAATGTAAAAAATTTCCTCGGGTTGTATGATACCGATACTTGGAATCCTAAAGAGTTCTTCTGTGTGTACCTTTTTCTGGAGAGAGATATGTGCTCAAAATATATTCCTGTTTCTCGGGGCGGTATGTTGATGCATAAAGAAAAAACAGGGAGTATAAGGATTTACTCAAGCATCCCAACCAATTCAATGAATGCATCACGTCGAACAGGCATCAAGTCAAGAGCATTGTGGAAAATTACGGTATTTCTTTTTTGGAGTACAGGTTAAAACACATTTCAACTCATGACGGATTCTCAACAAGAGGGAAAATAAACTTTTCGCTTTCTCCATCTCCGAATATCAGTTAAAAACGAGGGAACAACATCAGAAAAATATTTTCTGTAAGCACAATACAATATTTTACGATAAAATGATGATAATACAGACTAAAAGTCAGTCAAGAGTGCACTACCATTTTTGAGAAGTTTTCTATCTCACTTTACATATTTCCCTTTCAACTTTCATAATATCCTTCCGTTTTTCACGGAAAGGGAGCTTTTCTCTGACTATTGTGCTTGAGAGAAATACAAGCATTAAGATTCTTTGGGAAGTGAGGTTTGCGTTTTTTTCTTCTTCTTGCGGCATAAACATTCTTGATGTCAGCGTCTCTCCGATCAGTTTCACGACCTCTGAGAGTCACAACATAAGAGCCGATCTTTTGAGCGTAAGTGTGTGCGATATGAAAAGTTTAAGTGTGTCTCACGGTGTTAAATTGTAAAACATCTCTCTATTCAGTGGGAAGTATGAGGTGTCTGAGAGTGAAAGAAAGTTTGCTTACCAATCGGCGCTCTCGACGCTGGGTTCCCCAGAATGGTTAAACTTTGGGATTGAGGCATGCCAGCACGCTTTCCATTGATTGCCGTCATATTCGAGTTCGTACTACTTCCACTCGGACTCAGTCCGGGTTTTGAGGACTCATTGTTGGCTTGTTGTGATGATGATGATGTCGGAGATTTCCCCGACTCTTGTTGACCTCCAGTTGGACTGATACCGGTTGTAATTGGACCACGGTGCTTCTCCTCACTTGTCGCAGGGGTTGAATGTCTCTTGTGGGAATGGCCGAGGAGGGGGAGTCTTGCCTCTGATCTTTCTTCTCCGTAATCATCCCCTTCACTCACCCCGGCCAGGGGATTCTCAATAACTTTGATTGGCTCTATTCGTGGCATTTTACTCAACTAAAGTGTTCTGCTCGGTATGACTTAAGGTAGAGAACGGTCAATATTCGGAGAACACATGTTTTAAAGCATTGCCAAAAGAAGCCCTTCAGTTTTTTTGTTCTACACAATTTTTTACAAATAGCTCAGCTCCAAAAACTATAAATCAACAGTTTGAAGACTAAACGGCCTACTTAAAAATATATGCTTCTTTCTTAGTCTTTCACGCGTTGACGAGTACATAATGAACCGGTCGATTATTTCTTCCTCTTCCTCATCGGTGGTGGTGATGAATATTACCGTGTTCTAAATTAAATGATTGAGAAAAAATATTACGAGCTGATTACACAAAATCTTGATTACTTAATGGTACTAAAATAATATGAAAATCCACAGTTTATTCAAATTGTCTTCTTCGCGTGTTCACAGGCAGACTTAACGTTTGCCATGAGTTGACTGTCACGTATCAGGCACGTAGAGAGCCCGTTTTGTACGCAGTGTTGAAATGCAAACGACTTTCCTTCCAACTCATTTGCGTTGTCCTTGCATTCCTTGGAAAGTGAAGCATTTTTCGAATGCTTTCATGAGCCTACGTCTTCTTCAGGGAAAAATATTTAATTCGTTTTTATCATTGACTATACCCTACGCAGACAATGAAGGCATGTATGACAATCGCTTTCACACACATCGTATTTCGTCTTGTGGTCTCAACGTTTTCAAACTTTAATCATCTTACACTCTCTGAGCAGTGACTTTATATACATATTTCTCAGCAGTGGAATGGGAAGGGAGATGAATTTCGGTGTGAAAAATTCCACCGTCCGTGGAGAGAAAGTCCTATATATTTTCCTGGGAAAGAACCTGATGGCTCTGTGCTCCACTACAAATGGGAAAAACGTGCTTGAACTGTTTACTGCTGTATTTTTAGCGGAAAATAATAATAATGGAATCATAGGAAGAGTGTTCATAATAGAGGGCTGTGAGAG
This sequence comes from Alloscopus bannaensis, assembly GCA_027743745.1. Taxonomy (NCBI): domain Eukaryota; kingdom Metazoa; phylum Arthropoda; class Collembola; order Entomobryomorpha; family Entomobryidae; genus Alloscopus; species Alloscopus bannaensis. The sequence goes on along the minus strand of JAHZMW010000558.1, from coordinate 60,145 downwards.
AGTGAAAAATCATATTGAAATGTCTCACTTGGAGTGTCTTACTATTCGAATGTCTCTCGACAAGAGCCTACATGTAACTTACTGATTCACTGTGAAATCGACAACTACCTACGCCTCTTGTCAAATAAAGGACGAAATGGAAATGTCAATGTATTGTTGTAAAGTTTTTTTCTTGTAATGTTGTTGTACTAGCAGCACACTCCCCGACTGCCATACAACTGAAGTAAATGAATTGAAATGAGGAGAAAGCAGCCTAATGATGCACCTTCTTACGTTCCAAGTACAGATTCACGAACGGATGTGTTACGTCACTGTGTTATGTGTGAAGGCTTATATAGATTCCCTATTATTGAGTTATTATGAGACGGATGAAAAGAGGGAAAAGATGTTTTTTTATATTCATCTGTTTGCATCTTTCTTCGAGACACTCGTCCTGATAATATACGGGATGTGACTTCAATAAGTTTCATGACATGAGCATAATACCTCTCAACTTTCAACTGAAATGTTTGTATACTTTGCGTACACAAGGGAAAACTATGAAAAGTTCTCAATTCCCTGCCAATGTGCCTTCCTACAATTCCTGGGTGAAAAAATAATGCTTTTTTCGTATATGCAGGTATTTGTGTATCGCTTTTCCGTTAGCAATAAGCCAACCCCGTGAAGGAATGCTGAGGAGAGGAGAATTTGAAGGGAAAGGAGTACCATAAAGTAATTTCGCGTTAGATGCATATATGTAGAGAATATGAGAGCAAGCACGGCACGCACAAATTAAGACAAACGGAGAGGCTTCTTGGGAAACATGAAGGAATTTGTAATTTCTTTCATATCACTTTCTTCGCGTATGTCAAATGATTTCTTTTATTTCTCTCTCCTAATTCTAATTCACTTCAAGGACCAATAAGATATAAGCCGTGAGCAGTTTAATTAAACTGTGTCACAGATTGCAATATGTTTATTTATACAATGGAGCGGAAGAGAAAAATTGGAGTGAGATGAAGCTTGCTTATTATTACTAGAGAGAAGGCGCCGTCAACTCTGACATAACAGAGATTAAAGAGAAAACAAGAGCTCCTCAAACGGGAAGTGCGGTGAGCAAGTCCATGTCTTGAAAATAAAGCTGCTCATTGTTGTGATATTTTCAAAAAAGTAATTCTTTTTGGTTACGACACATGTCCTGACATTGGCATGTACCTGACTTTCATTCCTTATCTTATCTCTCTTTCTACGATCCAAAATCCTTGACAGGAGACTCATGGAGATACATACAGTAAAAAGACGCGCGTAGTAAACTCGTCTTCTATCGTTCAGCAGCAGGTGTTTATACATTTGTATATAATATGTCTACAGACGGAAACGAAAAAAAAAACTTTCACTTTTTATACAAAAGCGTGGAATTCCTAAGTCTTTGACTCGCTCTGTACTCACTTTACCTGGCTTATGTATTTCGTATATCATGAAGTCGAAGCCCAGTGCGAAAACAATCGTAGCAAAAGACCTGGGAGAGTGCTACTGCGGCACATTCCTTCATTTCGGAGCATTCATGCGTTCTGCTCTGCCTCTGTAGACACATTTATTCAATTGCTGCAGTACGTGTACAATTGTCATAACCATAACCGCATTAAAATGTGAACTAATATGAGTAATAATGCTTTGCGTAATGCGTTTAATACACTTCCAATCCGTCCTCAGTTTGTCCTTTCACGGAGATATATGCGTGTTCCTATTGTTTGGGATCCATTGTGGAATGCCGTAACATATTAATGTGTAGTAGAAGTACTTTGAGCACTACGTGAACAAAAAGTGAATTGCACAACATTCCTACAGGTGATTCTATCCAGTATACATATGCCTCTTTAGTCACTTTCACCAGGACTTTTAGGAATGCCATACATCGTCGCGACAATTATTGTCGGACACACACCGACCTCTCCTCACTACTAATACTTCTTTCATCATCACCATCACATCTTTGTCCACAGATTATGAAAGGAGCGTGTGTATATGGACTTGTCCTTGTCTTTGAAGAATAAAAAAGTTTGTCCTTTACTTAGAAAGTAGTAGTTGCCCTGCCTTGCTAATGGACAATATGAAGCTCCCAATGGGGAAATGGTCAAGCATGAATTGTCTGTTGGCCTTCGCCTTCCGAAGGTAAATGCTGGATTCTTGAGGTTTCGGAAAAAGAATGCCGAGGCTCCTCTGCGGATTGCATGCGGGATGCCATTAGAATTGTGGAGGTAAGAATTGTAAACTTTGGAAAAAAACGTATAGGCTAAAAAGAATCTCTGTATCGTGTACATATATGCATGAGGTGTATAGCATGTATATTTGGTAAGGAAATGGAAGTAAACATGTGGGACTCCCAAAGGAACGCCAAAAAGGTATATGGTCGGAGTCTCTGTCGAAACCGGTGGCTCTGCTTAGAAATGAATAAAGAAGTCATTGAAGCGTCAAACAAAATGTATTCACATCCTGCAAAAAGCATTTTCCCTCTCGCTCGTAGTAAAGTATGATGGATCCATGTAAATCCTACCGGCAACAGGAGGAGATGATACTTTCGCTTTCTTTCACTCTTCAAATTATAAACTCAGTTATCAGACTCACAGAGACATTCCGACGACTGCTGAAAGAGCGGAGAAAGTTGTAAGCCTAGCTTAACTGGAATCGCGAGTAGAACTCGCATTGTAATAATTATAATTGAAATTGTTGTCGATCACCGTACAAAGTGTTTCACAAACGCAAATTTTTTTCAACCACGGAATTCAGGAGTAAGCATTTTTTTACTAAATCAGGATGGAAAACGTAATAAAATGGGTCTTACCTGGGTATCCTGCTTTGGATGACTGTCGCCACAAAATACGTTTCACATTCCACCTTACAAACTCTGATTTTTTTTAGTTCTCACTTTCTCCCTGTTATTTCTCTTGTTTCACCATTGACAGTTATCTTTCCCACCTGCTCACAGTCTGTCAAAAATCACACTTTTCACCACCCAGATTTCCTTATTGCTGATTTTCTCTCTTATCAACTCGCTTAACTCTCACTTCAAAACCACCTTCAAAATCACACTAGTCCATACACCTTGAATGTTCCACCTTGACCTCTCCGTGTGGCGTTCACCACTGAATGACTTTCCCATTCTTACTCCTCCTTTGATTTCCCTGTCTACTTGTTGAAATCTTTTGAGAAATGCATGCCGACGACGCTGCTGCCGTTACTTTTGCAAAAGCAGAGAGCTCAGCTCCAACTGCTTGAAGCGTACGTTTGGTGAAAAGATTTTTACTCACAAGAGCTCATACATCTAATATACATTCTCTCCACTCCTGTCTTCTCTGAGTTTGTATGGTCGTCTGTAGGGAGGAAAACAGGGACGCAATAAAAGATGTACAAGTTTAAGTACTAGAAAAATAAGTGAAGTGCATGATGATGAAGAGAAGACGCAACATCACGAAGAAGAAAAAAAGGGTATGATCTTGTCGATGCCGATGTGCTCCTTCTTCTCTTTGAAGGTATTCAATGGCATTCTCTCATATTGCGTCTCCCGAGTCGCCTGCCCCATAACGTCTCCTCTTGTCTATGTTTGCGCGTCTCTCGACGACTTGAAGTGAAGAATATTTGAGCTCGCCTCGCATAGTTAATGTCTTTTGTGAAGTAATGCAATAATATGGGCGAGATAGATGTGTTTTTTGGTATGTTTGTAATAAATGTGATGATGACGATTTTCCTCTCTTTCTAGTACTCCACCACCGGTGTGGTTTGGTGATATGATGATGATGGTAGTCGGAGTGGTGCCGTTACTTTATTTATTGGGTGATCGTCGCATTCGCATCTCCTTTAAAGTCAGGATTCTTGAGTGGAGACAACGGTGAATAAGAGAGGCTTCGGTGAGAGGACGCTAGAGGGAACAAAAACGTGGAGAAATTAAAGCAATAATGTTTTGTGTTCCAGAACAACTACGGGGAAAATATTTTGCACCACTTGATCGTGAGGATGGCAGTGTCTACATCTCATACATCTCCAGAGACACGCATTTCCTTCCCATTTGAAGCTCATCACATCTTGCGGGGACGTACCTACGCGAAGAATCACTAAGGCTGATAACTTTATGCTGTCGTATTGTTTGTGGAATTCTTGAGCTCTTCGTTAAAATCGAAGGAGAGGATCTCCTATTGTGTGTTGAAATAGAGCTGCCACAATCATACGTAATGCACACTGTACCCGGATACAGAAACAGCGTTGAATAATTTAAAGGATTCTTTAGAAAAAAGTTTTATAATTCGTTGGGACGCAGGTACGCTGTTTCGAGTTCTGCGTTTGATGTTTCTTACATTACCACAGAAGATGGTCAAAAAAAGAATTTTTGGAGATCCGCGTGTATTTATTGTAACTGAATTTCCGACTTGTCAAAATCACTGTTGAATAAATGAATATGTGGTACATTTGTGCAAATCAAACAGTCATCACAAAGCGTAGATGTAAAGTTTTTTTGTTGCTAAAAATTAAGAATTTTGCCAGCTGCATTAATATATACGGATTTAACACACAAACCAAAAAACCTGCTCACTTCACCCCTTTCTGCAATAAAGAAATTGGAGAAAACTTAACGCTTAATTACGGTTACCTCTTCTTCTGTGTTGCAGTGCGTATGCAAAAATCCATCATCCATACAAAGCCTGGCCCATATCCAAGAAGAAAAAGAGGTGAGAACTGAGGTTGGTTTTTATGCATATCTGAGAATTTTTACATTTTCAACTAAATTATGTACTTTAACATTTGTCTAGAAGAATAATATAATATAGTATGTGTTGAAGTATTCATTTTAAGAAGAATGAATCTGAAAATAAAAATCATTTTGCAGTTTCAACTCATCCAGTTTTTCCTTGCCAAAGTTATGGACCAAGCCTTCAAGGCTGAAGATTTCATTTTGAGTCACAAAATGACAAACGCAAAGAAGACTCGCTTCATACGAAAAACGACGACGATTCGTACGACGTTAACACAACAGATTATTAATATGCTGCTTGGCATGTATACCTATTCACTTTGGCCACGACGAAGTTTATATAGTAGATTTAAACTCACATTAGCATATCGCCTCCATAAATTCAGCAACATCAGGGTAATAAAAATGACCATTTCAGTTCTAGCGTGGTGCTTCATGTGTCATTATTTGAAATCTTGTTTTGTATTCAGTGATTTTACTACAAACAAACTCGACCGGATTGACTGGGGAATATGAGTTACCAACTAGACTCACACAGTGTGAGTCACAATGGTGAGAAATAAAATGCGCTGGAGTTGGTAAAAGCGTGCAGCATCTCTGTTAATGGGTCATTAATAAATTTCAAGGTGTTGCCGTTTAGAGGGTTTACAGCCGTTGGCTACACGAAATACGATGATGATGCTTATCAAAAGTCATACATTAGTAGCTGTAGGTAGGTAAACGTGTAGGTAGATATTGTGGTGACGATAATGTTTAAATTGCTTTCGTTGGGTTGAGAGCGTTCCTGTTTGCTCGTCACGTTCTGCTGGAAAAATGTATCCATCTCCAAATGTATTTATCTATGCCCAATCAGAATATTATGCACCGCAATGTCAGCCAAGAATATAGCTCGTTACGCCACTCCACACTGTTATATTCCAAGAACAACCAGACATTGGCCAAGATCAAAGCTCCGGGATTCAACAATTAAAAGTAAGCCACCAAAATGAAAAGCAACCAGTTCTTTCACACAGTTACAGACTGTAACATATGATTGTATATACAGCAAACCCATAATCTTTGTTGCAAAAGTGACAGTACATTGCTCCAGAATTGCTCAAAGTAAATTGATGACAACAATAGAAAAGAAAGAAATTCGTAGTCTGTCCGAATTAGTCTGCACGCCACCCTGATAGTGAAAGAAGGAACAACCGTTTTGACAAGCAAACTAGAATCCACCCTGCTCAACATGCGAAAACTTTGGAAGGGAAAAAGAAAGCAGGTTCAGTAGAGGGGAATAGTGAGACGAATAGAAATTGGGCAAGGGAAAACTCGCCTGTACACTTTCCCTGCTTTACCCCGGACTGACGCCTCAAACCGTGATCCAAACTGAGTCGGAAATAATGCTCACGTCTTGCTGTAGCAGTGTACAACGAACCTGCCGATCTTCCTGGAAGCAGAATATATATTTGATGAGCCAAGGCAGCAGGTGTGAACAACCACGTCAAGCAGATTGGTCAATTGTTTGCTTGTTTTGTCAATCGTCAAAATTCTGGTAAAAGGAGAAAGCAATCCTGACTAATCTTTCAAATGATGAAACCTCGATCCTCTAATTTGATCAAAAAGCAATGAATCAATGAATGATTACGTTTTTCTCGACGTTTTTAGAGCTGAATAAAATGAACACACAATATATTGTACATAAAATTCACCTAAGCGTATTTGGTGCTTTCTAATGGAAATTACAAAAATTAAGTTGCAAGAAACAATTTATTTTTACGGCTTATCGCTATTTACCAGCAATTACTGGAAGTCTCGGCGTCTGCAATCTGCCGAGATGATACAGTGTGTGGATGAATTGCCACCAGAAAATGAATATAAAAGTCGTAAATGGAAATATAAATTGTTTTATTAATCCGTACGAAGTGTAGCATTTTTAGCTCATAAAGCTAAAGGCGTGTATAGCTAATTACGAAAAATAATAAGAAAGTCAACCAATCTCAATTCATTCAAACAGACAGTAGTGTGATTATGAAAAACTGGGTTAAACGCTTAAAAGTTCACATTAAAACAAGACCGTTGACTTATTATTACTATTGTGCTTATGATGCAGCATAATACGAATGATTTTATACGTTTGCGAGAACATTACTACTACAAAACTACTACTCATCTTGATGTAATAATCTATTGAAAGCGTTGTATGAAACCTCTAGGTCATGTGTCAGCTGTCGGGCCTGATCTTCGGTCAGCTCATCAGAGGCAGACATTGTCGAAAACGTATCAATCCAGGTTTGAACCTTTTGCTTCCCTTCAAAATCACCAGGCACAATTGTGAGTCGATTCATTGTATCCATCAGCTCCCGAAGATCAGGTTGTAATTGATCCATAGCCTTCATTTCCAACCTAACCTTATCCATTAATGTGATAAAAAGCTGTAAAAAGAAAAGGAAGAATTGAAATTTGCAATCTCATCACAGCTAATACAATAATATTAAAAGATACTGCTAGCGACAATGCTAAAAATATTCTGTACTAAAAACTTACAGCGACTATATCCGCAATACATTTACTCGTGTTTCCTTTGTCGTCTTTGAATGTAATTGGTCGGTCTTCCTTTATTCTTTGTAAGGCAGCAGGACAGTCCAACTTTAATGGTAATGGAAAGAAAGCGAGAGAAACAAGAAGAATGTTTAACTCAACAATAAACCCTCCAGTCAATTTGTAGACTTCACATCAATAAAGTATATAAGATAGACTCTCAGAAATGTATTATCCAAAAACGTACTTACTTTGAACTTTTTAACGAAAGCCTCCACATTTGGACACTCATCGTGGCCCTGTACTAATTTTATTGCAGACTTGTACTGAACCAAAAGTTTACTGCACGCAGCAGTATACTCCTTGGGCGTTACGCAATCCCGAATGTAAGCTTTCTCCAGTTGTTGAAGCGTTGTTAAAATTGAGAACAAATCTGCCATATTATCATACTTCTCTCGTTCCCACGCATTTCTGTACAGTTTGACCTCCTCGTATAGTTCTGGACGATTGTCTGCAAAGTTAGAACATAATATAACAATTACTTTGCGTTCATAAACACCCTTCCTCGTTTTACTTGTTTATAATAATGTGTTGTGTCCAGCCACATACCGAAATTAGGAGGTGGCCCTTGGTTCCCTGAGTTAAGACCTGCAAACATTGTACTGGCTGATATAAATAGCGTGTCACACTCTCAATACGGAGGAGATATCAGGGTCTAAATTTTCGTAAGTGTTGTCTTTGATATTATTGACGCCTGGTGCCTTCTCCAAAGGTTACCTCCTTTCGTTATCTGGAACAAAATTAGTGGCATTTTATGAAGTAGAATTACAGATTATATATACAACCTACAAATCTAATTGTCTACAAAACCACTAAGCTCGTCAAAGTCAGATTTCGGAGCAGAGAGGTGGACGAAAAGGTCACTAATTACCTTGATGTACCTCACCCAATCACTGTTCTCCCAAACATGCAATGCAACATAATGTCAGAGCTGAGAACTCACCTTGAAAGTTCGGAACCTATTCGTACTTCGAATGACGTTGTACAGGCGTACTCCTCACACGCCAGGGCCCTGCGGGAAGTGGAATTGAAGTAGTGATCAACGGATTTCCAGTTTCAAAACAGGCAACACACGGGTGACTGCCCACGGATCAGCTGTGTCACTGCCCTACTTCCAGAGAGAGTTCACACTTTAGCGATTTAGTGTCACTCATTAATCGGTGCAGTTTTATCACATAAATGTCCGACAAAGAACAGTTTTGTGTGAATTACAGCAATTAAAACGAAGGAAGAAACTAGTAACCTTTAAACCATAGAAAGGTTATTTTGTATCATTCCAAGCACTACAGATATTACTTCATGCTTTAATCGCTGCACTGGAGGAATCTGATGATGTGTTGTGTTTCGTCAGATGTATGTGCAAAACAACGTTAAATACGTGCTTTCGTACATACAGATGTATTTGCTCTTGTTGTGTGGACTTACACGAAGATCCCAGCTCTAGAGTGAAGCTACAAAATGCATGGGATTTGTATGGGTTGAGGTAAAGTACGACTCCGCACATTTTCGATGGAGTTAGTCATCTCAACTCTCGTCATCGGTCTTCAATTTACATTCATTCGCGTGACTGACTTACCAAAGCGTGAAATACGTGTCACTACTCACTAACGACATGAACTTCATCGGTTGAAAGAAGGCTTGCTAGGTGCTTCAGTAGGTCATTTAGTTCGTTTTTGATAAGCTAAATAAACATTGACTGAGAAGAGCAGCTAAAAAATCCTATGTAATGTATCTGCTTTTGTCGTGTCCTAAATTTTAAACTTCGATATCTACCAGTTTACAAACCAAATCTTAAAATTGCCAGTGTCGCCAATTGAATAATGAATATAATTTTGACTTGTAAATACGAGTGAGCATGATAGGTTGGAATGTCAAAGTCAAAGCTACAGGTTATAGAATTAATTGTATCTGCAAAGATGTCCAGTATGCATGCACTGTTTGTAATCTTAATATTAAGTATTTACAGAATTAAGTTTTTGAAATGCAAGTGTAAATTAAATCATGTAGAATACCTACTAAAGTTAGTACTTTACATACTAATTACAATAAAAAACATGAACACTGAATCAGAAAATTGTATGCTGGGCAATCTGTGACTCAAATTGTGTGAATTTACAAACGTTCCATGGCCAATTTTAAGTGGAAAGTGTGGAAACTACTGCTGGTTTTGTATGTAGTTGGGTAGGTGCCTTACAAACTAGCTTTGGTAGGATGGTAGAATCGTTAACATATTAGAATGTAGGCAGAGTTCATGAAAATGTCAAGGCATTGATGGAAACCTATGCAATCCAACGATGCTAATGGTTTAATGGTATCAAACGACTAAAATGCTTTGTCTCTCTTGAGTCGTAGCGCGTTATTGGTTTGCTTGCTCACTAACAGTACACGGCGGTACATACTTGTACACATACCTATCCTAACACTTCTATATTATTATGCCATTAATCTCTGGAGATTGAGCGAAGTACAATACATCATGTTAATGAAGTGAGGTGCCTATTACCTATTAAATTACAAATATATCATTCCAGAATCAAGTGCTTTCTTAACATTTAGCGTGTGGAAATCTACCAGCATGGCAATATAACAATGCTACACTTTGCTGGTTATATTGTTATATAAGTACCTATATTCTTATGCAGTTCTGGAATTGTGGTGTGCACGCAGGGTGTACATGGACAACACTTAAGATTAGTATGCGTTACGAGCTGTGTGGTACACTAACAAGACCACGCCGTGTATCATCCCCCGTCTTACCCTTATCCTGCTGTATTTTTTACGCTCCTCTCTGCTCGTAAGATGTAATTTTGAAATGATATCTTTGTAGCGTTCCCTACAGCCTGCTCGTCAGAGGAGCTCAGACCCGAGAGTTCAGTTCAACTCTTTGATTCCCCCAACGAACGATGCATAAGCTTAGTATATAACCACGTAGTTTACGTCAGCGGAATGGAATATAACAAGATATAGTGTATAGCGATGGTATATAAATATATTACATTTATTAGTTTGCGTGTCGACATTTATGCATTTCATTTCATACTTCTCTAACACTCGCTGGATACCATATACTATATAATTAATAGTTGGGGATAGAATTTCAAACCGCAACTGCCTACAGATTGTAATTTAAAGAGCTAGAGTTCGTTCTTAATGTTTAGTCGTGATTATTATGAGTATTTTAAAATCACGCATTCACATTCACACGACATGTCGGGTTTATTATGCATCTTCAAAAATTGATATAGATTAGACTAAAAACGTTACAAAATATATAAACCATAAATAATCATTAAACTAGGCTACAAATCGGCCGGCGTATGGTTCATAATTCGACAATATATTTTAATGTTTAGTTAATACTACTCCTTTGCAATTGTTACGTACAGATTTTAATGAGAAACTTAACATTTTATTTCATTTTACCTCATTTTGCAAATTCCCCTGAATAGGGCGAAATAAACTAGCCTAGTGGAACATTTTTAAAAATAACACTCGTAGCACCCAAACAATCAGTAACTAAGAATTTGACATGTTCTGTCACTGTTCTTACTCTCCTCGAGTGAATACTAGCTGTAAATTAAGAAAAACAAAATTTCCGGAACTTTCCACCAGTTTTATTTAGGCTATGTGATGTATTGGGTCGCCTCCATTTAAAACCGCGGAGATGGAAAAAGTTTAAAAAATCAACATGAATAGAGGGAGGGGCTACAAATTGAGAATGTACGGTATCTCTCTACAAGTTAAATATACGGGCATTCCAATGAACGCAATGTATGTGTAAAGTTAGGTAGCTTTATAAAAAAATATATATATACTGCTGGCAACTGGCATTGCTGGCCCAATAATAATATACGTAATACATAGTACATAGAAAACTTGTTATACTGCTGCATACTGCACCCTTGAGTTGTCTTGAAGCCGGGAGTCTCCGCACTCTGTCCGACTCACTTCAGCAAGCTTTTCTTCCTCTTGTCAACCTGAACTCGCCTCTTTAAAGTTTTTCTCAAGAGAAACCTGAACAAGATTTAATTTTTTTTAAATTCACCTTTAAAAGTCTACTTCTACCACAAATATCATCATGGGAGTCGCAGTTGAAACCACGAGGGAGGGGGATGGTAAACATTACATTTTTTTACTATTTTTAAAATTGTTTAAAGTAACAAAGTAATTTAAAAGAAAAAGTACGACATAAAATCCGGCAGATTGTGTGTAATGTGTATATTAGTTGGGCACAAAAGCAACGTCTTGTTAAGGACATTTATACAAGCACATGATATGTAATTTTTTATTTAAAAATAGCCTATTTAATTGATTAATGATTATCACGCCAACAGACGTGTGCTTTTAATTTTCATTGCTATTAATCAATTGTAAAAGGAGGCTGTCATTGAACTTGTAGCGGAAATTCAGAATGAGAAGATTAAAGTTAGTTACACTGACGTGGTTGACAGACGTTTTAAGTTACTTTTAAATTTTAACCAATGTCTCCTCACGCTTTGAAGTCGCAGCAGCACGTTATGATTGTGTTGGTAGGTTAATGAAGATTTAATCTCTGTTCCCTCTCTCTCATCGCATAGGTATCTCTGATTTTCAGGTACTACATTCCCGAAACCAGGCCAAACCGTTGTGGTCCACTATACCGGAACATTGACAGATGGGAAGAAGTTTGATTCTTCAAGGGACCGTGGGTCACCATTTAAGTTCAAGCTCGGAAAGGGTGAGGTCATCAAGGGCTGGGATGAAGGTGTTGCTCAGGTACAATTTATTTTTGAAATCTTACCTATTAATTCTGGATGACGTCTGAGAATAAAGTGATTTATTGTGTATCCTGAATTTGCAGATGAGTGTGGGTCAACGGGCCAAGTTGACTTGCAGTCCTGATTATGCTTACGGAGCCAGTGGATACCCTGGTGTTATTCCACCCAATGCTACATTGATCTTTGATGTGGAACTTCTACGTGTTGAGTAAAGAGTCCAAGTTAGATTCAAGACTTCATCATGATAAATACAGTACACAAGTTCATCATAGCGTCATAGTATAATTCTTTCGTCTTTCCTCTAAACTGTAATGAACAGGTTGATTCTTTTTTCCAAAACGTTAGAGAGTGCTTACATTTAATATGTAAATACATCCTGATCAGCAAACATGCTGAGTATATCAAAATATTTTAAGTTAACCTTATTGTCTACATAATGTGTGTATGTACGTAAAATACAATAATCACAGCTAATTTTAAATGGTTACACGAAATTTCCAAACGGTCATAATTGGTTCCGTGCTATTTGATCAGAATGTTCATTTTTCCAACAGTAACTGTAGCTGTTTGCGATCATGGATGACCTAAACCTATACAATAATTACTATGATATGAATAACATGTACAATTATTATATTGGTTCGATTGATTGTTGATAGGAATTCAACAAATTTTTATGGTGTGATGTTTGCTGCTTTGCGTTTGGGGTTTACAGGTTCCGAATTGAAGTCATAAATAAAATCAGAGCAGGAGTGATAAGTTGAGAGTTTTTACTTGTAAATAACTGCACGAACCTATCAACATTCAGGCAAGCACCACGCAAGTCAGTTTTGACATGGATTCTTTTATTACATTCATTTGATTACAGTATAAAATGAGTATTAAAAACACAAAGCACCATGTTGTAATCTTTGGATGGCATTATTCTGTTTGCTTCGAATTGCATTGTTTTATTTGCATGCATTCTGTGTGTGACACTTTCAAAGTTATATATACTTCAGATCGTATATAGAGTGTCGTGTCTTACAGTCTTACATAACAAGTTTGAGTAAAGTCACCATCATAAATCTTTGTATAAAATTGCCATAATCATTGGTGCCCTCCAGAGTAGATTTCCAATAAATTGCACATTATTCCGTCACCAAAAGTCAAAACGCACAACAACGACAAGCCTAAATTGATTTGAACTATGAACAGACGTAAAATGTACGATTTTTCTTTAGAGTACATAGTATAAAACAATATAAAATCACAGCTACCATAATAATACTCACAGCATAGAGATGGAGTTAATTTGCACAATGAGTTATGAGCTAATATGCACATACTATAAATTGAACAAGTATTTCCACCCAGCTTCTTTGGCCTTGACAATTTTACAATGTTAATATAAAGCTCCTAAATGTTCTAATTCTAACAGTACAAATTGGTGATATCAAGATTGCTCAGCAATCCGAAAAATGCGTGCATTGACATATAAAATTATTCATATACATTAAAAATAATCGCCCCTTGACTTGAAATGTAAAATGAGGAATGCGTCTGTTACTCTTTTGCAATATGCGGTCGTGCCATGTATCTTGTGTCTTGGGATCAATTAGCAGCCAGAAAAGAATCCAATGGCGAGTACTAAGTTTACTTTTAAACGCCGATTCTGGTAGTAAAATATCAACACGTAAAATATCAAAACCCTCACTAATCTCGTTTTTTCCTAATTAAATAATCGTTACTTAAGTATATCCGTAAATTACGGACCGTAATTATCTTGCATTGCAGTACTCAATTATAATCCAGAAGACTGACCTTAAAACCCATAAACATACATATTTCTCTCGTAGAAGAATAGATTGTTTACACGTTACACAAAACGTCATTGCATTGCAGGAGTCAGCGAACTTGTGATTGTAAATCTGCTTAAATTAACCCGTTATGATTGAAACTAAACAGTAGAAGTCGTGTCCAGCTTGGTTGGTTCTTCTACCTTAAAGGTTAAGTAACTTAACGATTTGATTCTTCGTCATGCAGCTTTATTGGTACTCTCTTTCCGGTAAAATCTTTCAATCAGTGCTCGGAACACACTTCCCGGCACACGCTGATGCTCTTTGATTAGATTCTCGATCGCATGTGCGGCCTACATGGAGGAAAACCGAAAACCGTGTTAGCAATTATACGTTATATTAATATCGACAATTTTAACGGAGAGTATTGCATTACCTGTTGAGCAAGCATTTCAGGAGTGTTATTGGGATCGTACGGAATGGGTTTCCCAATGTACGTTTTCATTTTAACGGGGAAAAATCCGTAAATTGGTACAAGCGGCAAATGTGTCTTTGCATATAGCCATCGCCAAAACCGAATACCCCAACTGAACGAACAGAAGGCTTCACGAATGTTTTGCGTAAACATTGGAACGATAGGCTGTAAAATGTATGATAATAAACATGTAAAATACAGAATCTGCCCTTCAGCAGGCGTTCAATCAGTTGTGCAAATAGCTGAAATTGTAAAAATTTTACCACTTTGGCCTCCAATGCAACTTTGGCGAAACCAACTCTGTTCTTCCACAAAAGCTGGTAATTACTGTTGCCGAACTGAGCTTCAAAAACCCCTCCAGGTGCTATTGCGAGGACGTTCCCTTCTTTTAAAATGTTGGCACAACTTTGCACTGTGCCTGGAAGTACCTTAAATGCCTCCATCAATAACGACCAACCTAAATTGATAGTATAATGCGTCATCATGATTAGCTTTACTTTAATTTATAACGGAATATATGTACATACGATATTATGCATATAGTTCGGCAACTCACCTGGTATTTTGAAGAGAAATCTGTCTCCTACACATCGTATTAGTCTTCCTTTGAATAAAATACATTTCGACAGTACGTAATAAAAATCGATAGGTATAGCTCCATGATAAAAAACAATTAGTGCTGGTCCTTGGTCAGGAATGTTGTCCAAGCCGACAACCTCGAACCCTAAACACATGAAAGCAAGAGTTAGACACTTGTAATTTACGTTGCATCGCAGACTGTTTAATTATAATTATCTTTACCATGCCACAGCCATCCTTGGGCGTCCCATAAAGCAGCCAAACTCTTTCGTCCTCCTTCCCAGAAATCGCGTTCATATGCATCTAATAAGCGATGCCTGGATAAAACAGTAATCGAAATTTATAGCTAAAAGAAGGTCTATGTAGTAATAGTTTGAAGAAGGTGAAGCCATACCTGTGCCATTTGTACACGTAAAGGAACAAAGCGCTTAGATACAACAAGATAAGGATCACGGACGGCAAGATGAACATTGCCAAAATTGGAGTGAATAGCCATCCCAGCCATCTTGCATAGTCAATGTCCACGTCGACATATTCTGAAATCAAGAAACAAAAAAATTGTGTATATAACTCCACTACTACAAAATCATGCATGCCAAAATATCGCAAGGACTCACTGAGCATCCACAAATACGTCGACACATTGGCAGATGTCTGAAAGGGTTCCAAAATGTCGGGGTTGACAGCGTTCCCATTGTCATCTGAGTTGTAGACACTGTCCACCCCCAGGGCTGCTGAATACATCGGATTCAGGAGCAGCACTGCGCTTCTATCCGATGTGGGCAACTTTGTCACTGGGAACGTCGGGCCTCTGTTACAGCTACAAAACAAAAAATCATGCACATAACAGAATGAGCTTGTTAGACGTTTACTACACGTGGAATTCAAACGTGTCTGCAGAATTTCAAATGCTAAATTACGCCAGCAGTAGTAATGTCGACACAAACGTTGTGGCATTGCGCATTGATATGGCTGAGATAAAACTATGGCAGTGAAAGTTAAAGTAAGCTTTCCTCGTGCTATCCGAGCGGATCCTCTTATTCCAACGAAAAAGTTGAAAGTGAAAGTAGTTTGATGACTAACTGGACACTGGAGGTTAGAGCTATGAATTGCTAGAGCTGCAACTTAACCAAGACACAATGCACTGCACAAGAACAATGCTCAAGAGCGCAAAATTTTCCATGTTGCTCAATTGAGCATTCTACGTCAGCGACGTCACGCAGTCATGCTTCCATACAGTGTTACATCAATCTTTACAAATGCACTTAATTATTTGCAATAATACTGCTCTAGTAAGATTGCATACAAAGGTTATATGACTGCTATATTAAGATGAAACCACGTTTCTTCACCATTGTACTATTTTCAGCATGAATTCATCGAACAAAGAGATCGTTCACATGAAATTAATGTGCAATTCTTACCTTATCTATGATGGTCTTCCGGCGCTTGCATTCCTTCTCTACAATTCCCAACATATACGAAGGCATACATGCGTGAAACTCAATACATTGCTGCTGAGCACACTCGCTCTCTATTTCATTGCGTAGAAAGTATCCAATTTATTATGCACGGACGGAATCAAATGTATTTAGTTAAATAGAGTTTGCTCTCTGGATAACAACTTTTAAAACTCTAAATACCACACGAATCAAAGGGCGATTTTCATATGTGGCGGAATGATAACTTTGCTTCTATCTTTATTAAGTGACTTTGACAGAGCTCTCTTGGTGGTAAAGGGATGAAAATTGAAATCACTCTGAGGATTCCATTGGAGGAATCTGTTATTGTTGATGGCTCGATTGTTGAAGGGCAAAATTTCCAGAGAACTGTGGCAGCCGGATAATAATTAGCGAACCGTGGAATTTTCTTTCTAATCTAATGCCCGCAGCAGTCGACTGGAGGAAGCACGTCTCACTGTTGATACTACTGCACGTAAGGGTTGAAGATTTGCCATAATACATTTTAATGAGTCAAAACCGAGAGAGAACTCAGGTAAGACCATGTATTACAAAAACATCTCTCTCCTATATTATGACTTTTCATAGAGCTGCGTTTCATCTCTCTGCACACAATTTTTGAGAGAAATCTCTGTGTGTTGCGTCTTGTAGTTTTTTGGCAGCGAAGATCCCTCTGCACAATGTCTCTGGACTTAAACTTGTCTTCTTTCATCAACGAAAAAACAGGCTATATAATGAACCTTGCTTAGTAGAGAGAATACACAGGTACGCAAACGGCCTGACTATATACACAGATATAAACCATTACACTATGATTACTGTGGATGAGCTCTGCGAGGTTTCTTTTTTGCTAAGATGAGTTTTATATGATTTATATTCAGAAGAAGTGTCAGAAGTTTGAAAATTTTTTCTTTCCGTTCATATCTCCAATCTTTCTGCCAATATGAGAGGGGTTTTAAACAAAAGTTGGACGAGGTGCACTCTAATGCTATTCTTACGCTACGTCGGTTTTTTGAGGTGCTCGTACAGATTTTGGCAAACTTCACAAAAAGTCACTCAAAAAGTGGATCCAGTGTTGAACCAACAGCTGTCTAGAAGAGAGTCGCTCTATAGGTGGAGTTTTGGGGCTTTGTCATTGCGTGACTTCACCTCAACTCACAAAGGCTTTACCTATTATTTGGAGTTTCTATACGGGTTCCTCCTTCCATCCATTCTCCAGTCAGTCTCTGACGTTGAGTTTGGCAATTGAATGCGAAAAGCGAAATGTACGCTACTGTGAATAAATCTGCAGCCGCTTCTATATAGCATGCATAAAAAATGGGTACGTATCGATGCTCCTTTCACTCTTGGTTTTATGCTGCGTGTTACTTATGCACTACAAAATTCAGATTTCAGATAATGTATCTGCAGCACAATATTTATTGTTGTTATCATCCGCATCAATGGAATGGACAAAAGTTACTGCGAATTCTCCATATTTTGTATTGGCCGGAAAGAAATATTTTTAGTTTCAATAATTCTCATTCCAGGTATTTCTAAATTTGTTTTATCATATATATGACTAGTAGTCTGTTTCATAAATCGAAGTAGATGTCAACCAGTGACAGTCTTGAATTGTTTCAAAGTATAAAATTTGCGTTACATCACATCATCGTTTGAATCTTTCAATTTTGACCTGCCAATGAAATTGAAAAGTTTTAAGAGAAGTCTTAATAATTAGCTGTCCATGGGTGACCTGAAGGATTTTATGGGGAGTCTCACAGCTTATTCTGCTTTGACTCAACGGTTTGTTACCCGACTGTTTGTTTTTCGTATGGTATGTGACCACTGTCTCCAAGACCTCTCAAAATCACTTCACCCGTTGGCAGGATTGTGAATCGAGCTATGCTGCAGTGGTCAATGGACATTCGAAGCCATCCTTCTGGAGGGAATTGGACCGCCCTGTAACGCAGCAAATTTCAGAATCTGAATTTCAATGACACTAGCAATTATGTTAATTAAAGTGAAAATATTACCTGCACGTAAAGTATCTGATTACATTTCCGTGGCACACAATAATTTCCCACGAATCCTCCTCCTGCGAAGGAGGAGCTCGGTGAAAGTACTTTCGAAAAGCCGTCTCTATTCGAGCACCTTCAACTAAAACATCCTACAATACAAGCTTGGTCACATGTTGCCCCAAAAAGATTAAACATTAAAAATGGTTAGAGTTACCCGTTGGTCAGGATTCCATAGCTCAGGTTTCTTGTACGGTGGCTCAGGAACGCACGGTGCTCCTTCATTTAACAGTGGATCCCTGACTTCGAGTCGGAGACAATTTTGGTTATCCATGTTCTCCAGAATGATGCATGCGGTTTGCATGGCCCTTGTCAAAGCCGAGCTCACAATGGAGGTAAATTTCACCCCCATGGCTTGCAACCGTTTCCCGGTCAGTGCCGCTTGCTCCTGACCGAGACTTGTCAAAGTATGCTTCTTATCATCAACCCCACCGTCCATGTTGTATTGTCCGTGTCGAATTAAAATAATGTTTCTTCGAGCTTTGGATTCTTTTTCTGCCATGTTTGTGTTGCAATTTACGCAATCGCAATCACCATCCGGATTGCTATTTTTGTCCTGGGGGTTTAGCGGCCAAATTTTTCCACCCAGGCCAGGCTCCATCCTGATGACAGGTTGTGTGATTTAATTCATTGCATTCAAAGCCCAATCTTGTGACGTGCGATTACCCTGCAAATACAGTTTACAACCCACCTGTCCCAATTGAAGTTCCATTTTCTGAAAATAGGATAATCCGCTTCTGGAAAATTGAATCTTTGGTCGCCGGCTTGCTGATTTGCACAGCACGGCTCGCCATTGGTTCTTGTATCTTTAACTCCGACGAAGGATGCAGCCAATATACCGGCACCAGTAGCAGTTGCTCCAAACTTGGCAAATGTGCCCAACAATTTCCACGCATTTGTATTCATTATGACCAGAGCAGAGAGTAGATCTATACTTTGACTACTTATCTTTCTTCAACTCAGCAATTCTAAAACCATCAGTTCACAAAATACACAAAGAACAAAAAGGGATGATGCAGTGAAGAAAATCAGTAAAGTAGCAAGCTGCTTTGTTCTGTCAATTGGCTCCGGTTCTGTGCGACGCTTTACCTAAAGCGTGTATTGCATTTTGTGAAAAAATTTTCATTGTCAAAATATGTGACACAAAATAAATGCAAATAGCTATGGAATCACACTGAAGATACGACTGCATGACGACTTTCACTGCAACGCTACTTCTGCTAAATGAACACAGAGTTTTTAGAGAATTTGTGGCACTCTGGAAAACGTTTACAACTTGATTGTGTTATCTATACCGGCATGTTGAGTCCAGTAATGTGAATGCATGGAAAATGATGTGACTCTTGTTGACACTATAAAATGCTTCCATTTTTCTCATATATGTATCTCACTTTGAACAAAGGTGTTTTCAAGTGCTATTATTGTAAAAACAGGAGTTAGTTGATATAATATTATTACAAACATAAATGAAACGAATACAATCAATCATATCTAGTCGTGTCGTATAAAATATAACCTTCTTGTGTAAAGTGTTACCATTTCTATTGGTCCAATACTGTCCTTTACAAGCCCAGTTCAATAAAATTGTGGACTCTCTGAGGTAAGATATTATTTTGTTCCCGAGTGCATCCACATGATTTGCACATGTGAGGACAAGAAGGATGTGGTGATATCAGCTGGATGAATTCTTTAGGGCGGCATTGCCAGGGTTTGGAGTGTGCAGTGATTACTAGAGACAAGCTCTGGATACATTACAAAGAGTGAATTGTCAAGGAAAACACAGGATTTGTGACTTTTCTACAAGTCACACATAGCAAAGAGCATATTATAAATGCGGATCATTTCCAAGGAAAAGTGAAGTTTACCAAGTTATATGACACATTCATAGACGAAAAAATGCTGAGAGAGCATGAAAAGAACTATTCCATTTTGTGCGGTCGATGATTCAACAACGGTTTTGCAAATTTATTGCAACATTTGGGACAATCTTTCTTTAATCAAGCGAAGTAAATCGAAGTGATACATACGCTTCAGTTGCCTAATTTCCAGGAGGGCCACTGGGTCATTAAGTTCTCCAGGACAAACACATGTCCATCATTGGTACAAGCTTACCCTCTATGATAATGTTTATTACCATACACAGCCCTTCAGAAAATTTGTAAGAGGCAAACCGACACAAAGACAAAGAAGCATCGGATGCTAATTAAAAACGGCTGGGTACTCAAGTTATTGCATTGGGCAAAAATGACACCTTTAGTGGACCAGGTAAAAGGTCAATTCCAATTTGCCTTTACAACTAACGCTAGGCACAAAGTGTAGCATCACAAATGTCTTGTATTGGTTGGCAGGTTTTGAAAACTTACGGGAAGCCGGATAAAGTGAAGATCAATAGTTTGGAGGTCACCGAGAGATTACTTACCACAATAATTTCATCAGGCCCAAAGAAGCTCCAGGTAGCGTACGGCATAATAATAATTGCATGCACTCATTCACCTAAGCCTTAATTGTTGGGTTTTGTGTTCAGGTGATAACAGACTTCGATGCAACTCTCTCAAAGTACCATATTAATGGAGCGAGATGCGAGTCATCCTACGGTAACTTTTTCGGACCCTTATTAGTAGCTGGAAATGTTTGAATTCGATTAAAGATTATTTACAACTGCAGGAATCATTGCCAACTCACCTTTGGTCCCGGAGAAAGTCAAAAAGGAAGCCTGGGAACTCTATGATTATTATTATCCTATCGAGGTGGATATCACAATGTCTAGCGAAGAGAAAACGCCATACATGTTGGTATATATTTCCTAGTCAACTTTAAATCATCAATTACATAATTGCTCCTGCTTTTGATTTTATTTTGATCTTACCGTTCCAGGGAGGAATGGTATGAAAAGTCACACGATAGTTTTATCAATACTCATCCACGAATGAGGGCCGTTCAAATTGAAGAAATGGTCAAAGACTCCAATTGCCACCTTAGGCAAGTCAAATATTTAGTCGTACTTTAATATCGACAACTGCCATCGGTACTTATGCGAACTACATAATATGCGTAATTTATAGAGATAATGCACACCGACTCCTTTCAACNCACCTTAGGCAAGTCAAATATTTAGTCGTACTTTAATATCGACAACTGCCATCGGTACTTATGCGAACTACATATGCGTAATTTATAGAGATAATGCACTCCGACTCCTTTCAACTTTAAATGAGGCTCACGTACCTACCCTTATCTTGTCGGCAGGCATGGGGAACCTGGTGGAGGAGGTGTTGCGAAAGAATTTAGTTGCCTATCCGAATATGAAAGTTATTGCAAACTTCATGTTATTCGATGAATCTGGCGAGCTAAACGGATTCTCTGAACCAGTGATGTAAAGCAGAACATTTTAGTGAAGTGATTAACTACTGGCGTCCGTGAATAATTTTTTTATTCTTGACTGTTACTGAATTCATTTTAGTCACATTTACAACAAAAACGAAGCCGCTCTTCACGACGACCACTCGAGCTACTTTGAAGATTTGAAAAATCGGCAAAATGTGATCCTGATGGGTGACAGTTTGGGCGACACGAATATGGCCACAGGTGTTCGAGATGCAAAAGCCGTACTCAAGATTGGGTTTCTAAATATCAATGTGCGTTTATTTACTGTGACAATATCCGTTTTTAATTATCTCTACTTGAAGGTGTATTTTAATAACGTTTTGTTCCAGGTGGATGAAAATCTACCTAAATTCATGGACTCTTATGATGTGGTTCTTGTGGATGATCAAAGCATGGATTTTGTAAATAGTGTTGTAGATCTGGTGGTTAAATCGAAATGAACAAGTTGACTGAACTCATAATAAAAAAATCATTAAGAATAAATATATTTGACTAATCTAGACAGTTATATATCATACGCGTATCAAACACATGAACAGCTTCAAGTCTCTGGGAATTACGGCCACACACAAATTGCAGATTATCTCTAAATCCCGTGAGGGATTTTCATGAACTGCGTGATACGCATTTTAGCAATACTACATGTACTGGATTACGTGTGCCGTTTTTGCCTTGTGCAAAATGTGACAATAATATGTGACTACTAATCCCAATGTCCATATCCTACCCCACGCTAAAAAGTAAATTCATCCAACTTCTCATGGAAGCGTGTCGTGTCCACGTGTATGAGAAGTGTGAAGCAGTATTGCTAAGCACCAAAGGCGGTATTCCTGTCAGCAGGCAACTTCATCTTCATAGTCTATATTTTCATTTTTTATATCACTCAATTCGGTTTACATTTCATTGAAATAAAGTTGAATGAATCGGTATTTCCTAACTATCGTGTTATTACCGTTACCGAATCTTGTGGCTGAATTTTCGATTATACAATGGCTTTCACAGTTTGTACAACAAATGGAACTGCCTCAACAATTCCAATGGGAAAAAATTGTTCGGAGGAACAAATGGGAGGAATAGATCTGAATTCAGTTCTTCACTTGGTCTGTGAAATTATTATGTACATATATGTATAACATCTCCATATATAATATGCCAATCCTCGAAATTTCATGTATATTTGCTTGATTCACAGATAATTTCAAGAGCTGGAGTCAACGAGAAGATTAGAATTAAGGATGCAACAAAAGTTGAGCGTCTCATCAACGAGTTGATCTCGTCAGGGACCAAGACACTGCAAGTAAGCATCCTCTTGCAATTTGTATTGATTAGGGATGAGCACACACTTTCTCTTTCTTTTAGGTGATTACCGATTTTGATGCCACCTTATCATGCTACAAATACGATGGAAAGTTATGTAGTACCTCCTACGGTAAGCCAATAAAACAAAAGTGTCACAATCGCAAAAACTAGCTGAAATTCTAACGTATTTAAATACACACGTATTTGAACCACACAGGTATTATTTCTGATTCGAGACTTACACCGGAAGACGTGAGAGTACGATCTGAGCAATTATTCCAGCATTATCATCCCATTGAAATAGATCCGTCAATTAGCGAAGAAGAGAAAAGTAGAAAAATGTGAGCTAAAAATGTTTATTGGTCAGGATGGGCTATGTGAATACAATTATAAACGTTTGTTAAATGAGAATTATTTCTTTTATCCGGCAGGGTGGAATGGTACGATATGAAACACGCAAATTATCTGAACTCCAGTGTCAAAATAAAGTCAACCGACATTCCCGAAGTGATAATTATAAACGTTTGTTAAATGAGAATTATTTCTTTTATCCGGCAGGGTGGAATGGTACGATATGAAACACGCAAATTATCTGAACTCCAGTGTCAAAATAAAGTCATCCGACATTCCCGAAGTGATTAAGGAAGCCCATATATTCCTGAGGTTTACTTAAATTATATGACTTGCAGTTACAATTTATTATTCTTGGAGAAACAAGGACTTCTTCTCGAAATTACTGGCAAGTAATAATTTCCAAACAATTCCTTTGTTTAGGGATGGTTCTGTGACATTAATGGGAAAGCTTCAAGAAGAAAACATCCCCTGTCTGGTATTTTCTGCTGGAAACGGAAATACAATTGTCGAGGTTCTTCAAATCAAACAGTGTGCTCTTTCCAAACATGAAAGTGATTGGCAATTTTATGGAATTTGACAAAAATACTCAGGAACTAGTTCGGTTTTCACAGCCAGTTATGTAAGCTCCCCCCCCCCCATTTGTACCTGCAAATACGATTAACTTGCGACAATGCGAGTGTTTATAATTTTCTCCGGACATTATCTACTCGCTATAGTCATACAGTGAACAAGAATGAAGCTGCAATGCATGGAAATCACTCGGATTACTTTGAGAGCCTGAAAACACGGACGAATGTCATTTTGATGGGCGACACCATCGGGGATGCTCACATGGCCCATGGAGTTGCAGATCTAAACACAATTTTGAAAATTGGTTACCTCAACTTCAAGGTGAGTTACTCAAAACGAGTAAACATTCATTTACAAACATTTAAAATTCACGATACTATGTCTTTGATTATTACAGTTCGAGGAAAGACTCGACAGCTTCCTGGAACACTACGACATTGTGCTCGTCGATGATCAGTCGATGCACTTTGTGAATGCTTTAATCGACCTAATCACCAAAGCACAGACGTAATCTCTATATATTATACAATGGACAAAACCTCGTTAAATAAAGATAAAAAATCTCTGAATACTGAATAATTTACGAGCGGTTCATAATAAACATAATAAGCTTATCATTTATTTAACATTTCGAACGAATATTAAAAATAACCGTTTGTTGATAAAACACACTAAAAACAAAACCAAAACACGCATTCATTTCCGTTTGGTAAGCAGAGGTGAAGGAGGGAGATCATGTTGTCAACATGCTACATTATAAAAGCGCACTCATATCCAATAAATCACATACCGAACAGTTGCACACAAAATTAATCTCATATTATGCTTGTCTTCACTATTTGAAACAGTTTCTGTGGCTTGTAAAATAAGTTATCTGACATTTATTCAGGCACGTTTGATAAAGCTACTTAGCGCAGCGTTCCGGTCTGCATCCACCTCACAAAGTTAAAAAGGTTCCTCAACGGGGAACCGTGCCTGTACGCTGAGCTACGGGCATGTACTCGATTGGTTTTAATGTAGTTTGTGTTATGAACAAAGTTATCACTAGCGTATTGACACCCACTCATGTCTGCCAAAGTGTCCGTTAACACTTGAGTTATCTTGGTGAGGAACTTTAAGCTCCTTGGATTGTTGTATAGCGATACCTGCATTAACAAATGAGAATCGGATTAGATCAGTTTTGCTAAATTAATTTGGAGCATATAATAATAGTATGAGACTGAAGCTTACCTCAGGTCCGTCGCAAACCGAGTGGTAGCAACTCTTCATGTTCCCTCTATAAGGTCCCGTGTCAGTCATAAGGACCGCATTGAGAGTGTGTGGCACAGAGCTGTCATTCATATACCAAAATCTGCTGTGATCACTCCGGAGGAAGTTGAGGTGATCTGCTAAAATCTCCATTGGAGGTAAATCCGCAGGGAGTCCTAAGGGAAAGGAAGTAAGCTTGAAGCGAGAGTCCATTGTGGACTGGTCCCAATGATACTGGAATTTTTCTGCCATCTTCCTGTCGACATCTTTCCTGTATATCATCGAGAGAAAGTCTCCACGATGCTGATTGTCTGCAACAGTGTCGTAAACGTGAGGAAGGACGAGGCTCCATTCGGTTGGAAAGATTTGGGAGCCCACGGAGTCGTTGAAGTTCATTATGGTGTCCATAATAAATGCTCCCTAATATAAAGTTTAATTAGTAGGTATTACGGTATTACGCATACTTTCTCAACCCTGTAAGATTGCTAGAAACAACGTATTTGTACCTGAAATCTGGAAGTACCAAGCTCATTGGGGAAACTAGACTTGAGAATTTGCATAAGATAATCCTTGATGAACACGAGCGAGCCTTGAGAGCCAACTTCTTCCAAGTCGAAAGCCACAAACATTAGACTGTACTTTGGTCTGCAATTTATTTACAAATTGTCTTAAATGGTTGATTGACTTATCGTATGCAGTCAGGTAAATGCAGTATTTATTCATTTTATTACGTGATCCAACCTGCATTCAGAGTGTGCTAAAGCTCTAGCAGCTTCCAGCATGGCAGCCATTCCGGAGCCATTGTCATTCGTGCCAGGAGTGAAATTGACAGTGTCCCAGTGAGCTCCGACGAGGGTTATCATGTCATTTGGCGTACCCCACTCTTGGCCTTTGATAACCCCAATGATATTTGCACCCATTGGGACCTGCTGCCCGTCGTACTACAAAAAAAGTAATTTCTTCAGGTTGGCATTTTTATAGTTCTTCCTTACGCAAATGAAATCTGAACTGAACTCGTAGCATTTCGCGTGATTACAAGGCATTAACATCCGAGCGCATATAATATTCGATATCGTGACAAAGTTTCACGAACGATAATAGTCCACTTCACGCCTCTATATTTTTATATAATTGCACATCTGTCACCACTCAGTTCAGTGAAAGCCTTTCCTACATTTGAGACAAATACCTGAAACAAGAGTGAAACTCCTGCTGTTATTTTGACTTTAGAACAACGTGTATTCATACATAATGTCATTTACCCATCCTCACACAGGTAAACATGTAAAAAACCATATCTTCATACAAAACGTGAGAAAATATTTTTTTCTGCATTTTTCCATTGTCATAAACTTGTACTCACTCGCTGATTATTTTTATTATCCCATTACCAAATGAGTGGCTTATAATACTCCGTATCCCATTTGGCGCACACAATACTTTTTATAGGTATTTAATAAATGTGAGAAAATTTTAATTCATTTTTATGATTCCTCTCATCCTCTCGAGTACCGCCATGATGAGTGCACCTATGGATGACTGAAAATCTGGGTTAATGTGATGGTCACTTTTTCTTTGTATTTTTTCCTTTCCTTCCTTCTCGACTGAGGCTCGGAAAGATACAGTGGCGCAGATAAAAATGCTTGTGTTCCTCTCACACAATCTCACCTTAATCACAGACATTGTACATAAAGTGACGTGCATGAGTTTAGTATGTGATGTGTGCATATTCCCTTTTCATTTTTTCTTCAGAAGCTAAACAACTCGCGAAAGCTTATCATCATCCTGACAAAAACGCTTCTCGATTTCTTACTGATTACATGTGGCATTAAATGGGCTTATTACTGTTTGTTTGCACATGATAAACACAAGTGTTTACGTTTTCCTTTCTTAATCCTTGCATACCTCAGATTTCCACACTGCTTAGATTGCCGTTTTTATGCAAAACTGGGTGCACGCATGACTGCGTTTGCATGACGCATGTTAACTCTGCAGATAGGACGTTAAATGTCTTTGACATATGTGTGTAAAAGATGCTCACCATGGTCAGGAACTGTAAAGGTTGGAAGTGCTGAACCGTCGTGTGAAGGCCACTGGTCACTTGAAGACTGTCGACAATGTACTTGCGAGCGATTTCCTTCGCTGTCTCGTTCGTATTGTGGTTGCGAGGGTACGTGAAAACGTTTTGCAACATCCACTCCAGGTTCTCCTCCTTGATGAGGGGCCTTCCACCCCCGTCGTCGCTTCTGGAGACGTCGTGATAGCGGGAATTGAGTCTTGCGTTGGCATACTGATGTGTGTCATGGATGGAGGAGGAGGCGGTATGAAGTCTTCCTCGAAACGTGTTGTGACGACCACTTTTGTCATCGATTCCTGGGCTCGAAGTCTCGTGCGTGTAGCGGTAGTAGGGTGTATTTGAGCTGACACTGCTGTCCGATGGGGTGAGCTCCTCCAGTTGGGAGACCCTCCCTCGGAATTTACCACTTGAGAAAAACTCACTACTCCATGACGCCAGTTGTTCGCGGAGAATATCCGGATTTGAGTCGAAAACTTCTGTGTCTTCTGGCTCTGTTAGAATTCCTAGGACTGCGCCCGCCACCACGGCACTCCACAGGGCTGTCAAATATCCAAGAGAAATGCAAATTAGCTTTCATTACAAAACCCTTATCATTTTAACACAGCAAGACAGCCCATTTAAGAAAAAAAAACTCAGTTTCAGAATTTCCAAACAATAAAAGAATTGCACATCAAACTAACCACAGAATGTAGCACATTTGCCCATAGTTAACTGTTGTCACTAGTCGGATCAGAGAGGATATTAAAAAATTATCGCATTTATAACTCTCTCACCCCATCAAATCTCTGTAGACGTACCAACAATAAGTGTGTGATGCAACAAGGATGGAAAGTTATGCAAATCATTCACTAGTGCAAACAATGCTGATCAGAGCTTATAGCCCTCCTCTGAAATCCTAATCCTTACTTCCTGCCTAAAAATCCACCCTTATTTATATATCCGCTGTAGTCCACAAATGTCTTTACACTCGACACCTCAGTTATTTCACTGATTAGCACAATACTAATTGAGAGCGTCAACTGTGCGTGGAAGAGTTGACACTTGAACAATCACAACAATATCCGAATCTCGCTAATTTCAGAGTCTCTGCAACCTCACTTCTATAAACACTATGCAAACCGAGTGCAAATGTTACTCTGTAAAATGCATACAAAGAAAACGCTTTACGGTTGGTGTAACCTGCACAGAATGACATCCAAAGATGATGTGAACAATCCAGAGAGAACAATGAAAGTGAGCTGATGACGACTCCTTTCTTCTTCATCTACGAAGATGATCATGATGAGGGAAACAAGGTTGCTTCCATTTTTTCCCTTTTCATACACACTCCAATCATGATTCTTGACATTTTATGGGAAAGGCACACACATGTTGACTTTTACGATGAAACAGGGTTTAAATTGAAAAAGAGAAATCGAAAGGGATGAAGAGGACATGTTGTTAACCGAGGATACCACAGGAAAAGTCGTGCACATATGCAGAGCTCAAGTAATAATAAATAACGATTATTATGGTTCTTGTAATCATGTCGCTGCGTAAAACAAATTTAAACTGTACATGCACACACAATGCGACCGCAGTCATGTATGCACGACAGGGAAAAACGCATTTACAAAAAAAGAGGTGTATATCCCATCCGCAGGCAGGCACCTGGGTGCTGGGATATAGTATCTGCATGACATTTGTATATCGAAGTAATTTGCAATGTATCTCTCCTCTGCGTGAGAAAAAGTGAAGCCAGAAAGCTGAAGAACAAAAGTGATGCTCATATGTCATGATAAACAAAGGTGAGTCTTGTAAGTGGAGGAACGAGATTGGTCAACTAAACTACGGTTTTGATGTACGAGGATGAAAATTAGCAAGGGTAAAGGTGACTCTTTAAAACTGTGCTTTATAAGTGGGCTTGACCAAATGCTAAAATCCATTCGTGCCTTCGTTACTGAACACATGGTGAACAGGAAAAGTTTTTTGGTTTCTTTGCCTGTGGTCACTTGTCTCTCCTAAAAATCTTTTGGCTCTCAATTGAGCAAAAGTTCATTATTTTACTGTAAACAATCGCGTTTTATTTAGTTTCTGCAAAGTCACCCGTCATTCTGCAGAGAAAACCACACAGTCCACAATACAATATGCATTTTCCAAAGGAGAATATATAGTAGCAGTAAACGTCTCGTGAGTGTGTGTTCATCCCCTTTCTCTGAAAACAATCTTGTGCAAATCTCAAAGTGAATGGATTCATGGTATTGACTTGATTACTATGTCTGCTTTCTGGCTTCCTTGGGGGTTGGCAGGTAGCGGTACTAAAAATTGGATTATTTGGCTACAGACACACATACTGCATCCTTTGCGTGTACCCAACCTTTTGCACACACAAATCGTTTTATTATTATATGATGAACCGATATGTCTGCCAACCAAACTTGCTGCTAAACATCTGAAAGAGACCATACGACCACGATTTTCCCTGATTAAGCCACGTTTAATAAAGTCAAGGAGTCTGGTCTGCTCTCTTGTGGATCGTATTGTAATAATCTTGTTTTGTACAATGAAAATGCAAGTTTCGGATCCGGTTTCCTCAGATTTTTATTCAATCTTTATTTTGTTGTCTGGATGCTTGCAACATAAAATTTGCTTCGCATCAATATGGAAAATTTTCTCTTACCAGAAACGCCAACTTAAAGACAATTCTGCGAAAATAAAGTACATATTAGAATATGTAAATGCAAGTATCTACATGGCATGCTTCTTTAATAACTAGTTATTTCTGGTTATCTTTGTTCTATTGTTAAAATGCCTACAATAATATACTCGATTCATGACAAGCACGAAGCGGTGAATGATTCATGGGATTTGCTTGTCTAATCTATAAACTCATGCAAGAAGCTGAGGTGCAAGAAATGAGAATCATCCGCAAGCGTGGTCACTTTCTGCTGTCATTTTTATCACTTAACCAAGTGATATCGGCATGTTGGATGATGCGAATCGGACACAGTTGTCGCTTCACAATAAAGCAAAACAAGATGCTTTTCAAATGTCACTTTTTTGTCTACCAAGACAAGAACGTTGGTCTAACAAGAAACTTTCACCGACTGAAATCATACGGATTATTTGCACGCTAAACAGACGCTGGTCAAATGTCTCAGTCATGCGCCTGATGCGTTTCATCATTAGTACAAGCAACTGCATGTAATCTTTTGGTATGACTTTCATTTGTTTAACAAATTGAGACCTGGTACTGTTTTTATTTTTAATTAGCACCCGTGGTCCTGTCAAAACCTGATCAGAATCATAAACTTACCTATAATAACTTGATGACTCATTATAGAGTTGTTCCCGTTAAATCTTGGCTGTTGTCACCAAACAGATCTCAGAAATGTTCTCAACTCCATTAATTCATGCATCGTTTGTTCCCAATCGAAGACTTTGGACTCTTTCTCGGCAGCCGCACAATTTCTAACGACACCATTAATTTACATATTACCACCCACCAGTATCAGATTATTGTCAAATAAATCACAATTACGGAGTAGAAACTAAAATTCACTTGTACCACTGATTACATGTATGTCACTTTTTAACTCTGACAGATCACGTACAACCTCAAAACATAAAAATATGTTTTTGAGAACGTTGGGAATTAAATGGTAATCCAAACTTCCTACATGATATCAATATAAATCGTCGATTTAAGGGCCGGATGTGGAAAACCAAGTCGAACGGCAAGAGGAAGGAAACAAAACTGATTTTGTGACGCGCGTGGCTCACAATGTGTACCCCATAAATGAAATGAGATTTGCAGGCTTATCATATAAAATGGTCACACTGTGTGTGGTACCTGTGAGCTGTGTGCCATAACTAAACTCACTCGCCTATTACCTGCAGCTTCTTATTACCAAGTGTGCACTCATCGAGCTTAAACTGTTCGTATTTCACTTACAGCATGCCAAAAATATCGCTCATAAGCCACCATAAGTAAACCACGAGTAAACTGCTGAAGTCTCTATTTTGGTAACGTGGTCATCCCAACTACAAAACTCAGGTATAAAGATACTTGAAAGATACAAAGTGAGCAAGTACATCATCATAATGATCAGAGGGCACAGATTATGTTCCTTACAGACGCAGAGAATACAAGAAAGCGCATGCACTCATAAGTGCACTCGTTTAAGCGTAATCCATCCATATGTTTCGCGCATATGGGTGACTTTTATATTTTACGAGCTTTTTTAAAGTCTTATTATTTCCTTGTTGCCTTCCTTGGCCAAAACGGCAGACACTTTATTTTATTCACGCATGCACGTCAGTTGCACTCCATAATGATGTTTAATTTGAAACCTGTGTTAGCCCTGTACAACTACATAGGCTGAGGGTGCTTCCATATATTCACATCTCTAGATTTACACAAAAAGAAGCATTTTATAAAGGATGGGATTATAAAATGCAAAAAATATTGTGTGCACGACACAAATCTACAAACTACACGCCTTGAATGCCTATGCAAATGTGCAGGTAAGAAAATTCCCTGCCAAATAGTAAAACCTATATTTTAAAAGCTTTCAAAAGAGAACTCTATAAAAGATTCAACGTTTCATGTTGGAAACGGAAGATGAACCTGTTCGCGTGGGTGTAAGATTACGCGTGCATTTTCGAGTACACCTTTTTAGCTTTAATAAACGTAGGCACACATCTTTCTAGTAACAACTAAAAAAATAAGATGTTTGTGTCAGTGAAAAATATCGTAGAATTTTTTGGCTACCGAAGTACTATTCTCTTTCTTCAGAACATAACGCAGTGCTTCTAGTTATGTACAGTGTGATATCTTATTTTTTCTGTAAAATAGCTTGAGGGAGGGGGAGCAGGTGAGTGAAATGTCTTTTGCAAAAAAATGACACGTTATAAATGTACAAAAGAAAAAACTGCAATCCTTTAAAAAATTTGCATGCGCCCTCCTGTAAACAAAGTTTGTTGTAATGTTAATGAACTACTTTCGCGCATTGCTGGTGGAACAACTATACAAAATACTCAAGCTGTTCACTGCTCATATATTGTGTGCATATATTGTGAATAATAATTGTGTGCATAAAAATAGGAAAAGGAGAGATTTCTCATTGTTAATACTTGCAGCTTGCATACTCAAATGACTTAGGCAAATGTGGAAGGATTCGGTTGGCTTGCATATTTAATAATGTCCTTTTGTCTTTCTATATCATTATTGCAGTAAGTGTGAGAGAGTGTGCGTGCTCAAGAATGTGTCGCTTGATGTGCATTTAAGTTAATCGCCTGGAGTAGCTGACAATAAAATTACTTGAGTATATGTATATAATATATATAGTACTGTTTTATGCACCATGGGGGAATGATGCGGATATCCTCTGTCTCAAATATTTCTTTTGGCTTCTTATTATAGTTCTCTGATCGCAACAGTTGTCGCTCTCATGCAAATATACACGGCACAATACAACTCCTGCGACCATTGTTTAGTAGTGAGTCCTCGCGCATGGGAGACAATTAGATCAGTGACATTTCATGCTCGTAGCCATTAATCATTTCCAAGTCTTACATAATCCTTCTCCACTCTGTTCGTAATGTAAGGATAATTTTATGCATTCTGACTTTTCATTCATGAAAGATCAACAATACAATCATATCGAATAGTTTGAGTATCTAATCAATACGCTTTAATGCATGCATGCTGTTATATTCGTATAAGTTGATGAAATACGAACGTTGTAATCTTTAATTGATAAAATGATATATTGTGAATGAATCATAGTACCAAAGTAAGACTGAATGAGTGGAGTGTAGAAAATACTCAATGCCTACAGCATTGGTCGAAGTTTATGATTCTCATCGATACAAAATGAATCATCCACGAATTGGATTTCATTCAGACCTGTAAATACACGCACAAAGCTTGTTAAGTCAAATGTTATTGAAGGAAGCAAAAGTCAATGCTTGATCATCCTGCGAAAAACATTGCTAATAAAAGAATTCCATATTTAGGATGAATGCACGCGTAGTGTATTAAAACAAGGTTATATATGTAGATCAGTATCAGTCTACGGCTTGAATGATCTTTTAACAGTGTTAGGTGGTTACACATTGGGGTAGAATGAATAGTGTGAACAATAACAGGCAGTGACATGACTGATGATTGGAATTGGCTTAGTTTGGGAAATGAAGAGACGGATATACGCGTACGTGTAAATTAGAGTAAACTGAAGTATCTAGATCAGCCGACAGTATTAAAGACAAGTGATATCGCGCTGTGATGCCATTAACGATGAAACGAAGTGATGTAATGCATAGCAAACGCTTTTGTCATTGATTGCGTATATTGTTTGTGACTGCAACAATGATTAATCTATTAATCTGTCGCTGCTGCAGCTCCACTAATTTGTACCTGACAATTTAACACTTTGGTTGAAAGTAAAACTGAAAACGTAATCATCAGTAAAACATGATACAAATGTCATGCTTCGTAAAATAAATAAAAGTAAAATATTCTAAATTTTGCATTTAAAATGAAGTATACATATTAGTGCATGTCATGCTGGGGTCAAGCACGAACGTGTCTTCACAAAGGCTGAGCACATGCCGACGAGTTCCTATTTATGCAACTTAAATTCGAACAATGCCTAGCTAAGCGCAGTATGGCAAGTGTGTCAAAATGCAAACAGGATATGCGGTTTAAATTATCCCGTGGGTTCATTAAAATGCATACATAAATGTTTGTCGTTGACAAGTAGCTAATTAAACCAAATGTCTAATGTCTAATCATTTAATCTTTGAAATTATAATAGGTAAATATAACGTAACAGAAATGATATTATGATATGTCAAGGCTATATTACCACAAGAGTTAGTATTGCATTTTGCTTACCACGTTTGGCATCTTTTATTTCAATTTTCAACTGAATCGCTTCTAGAGAAACGTGCTTAACCTAAATTGAATGGCAATAAAAAAATCTGAAGTTATACCAATGACTCAACAGGCTAGCATGAACATAGGGAAATTCAATTACCAGACCACTGATGACGGTTCGCATGTTGGGTTCTCCAACATCGATTTTCTCAACGTACAAACTGTCAGCGTCAGGATGGCGGCTACATTCTCTAATCACACCAATTCTCAAGTCCAACCGACCAACATCCACTACTTCACTGCCAGCAGCTTCACTTTCTTTCGCTGCGTCATTCGCAGGTTCTTTTGCTTTATCGCCTTTCTGTTTCTCCGGGGCCTTTCCTTCCCCACCTTTCTTTCCTTTCTTGCCGCCTTGCTGTTGTTGCTGGGGTCTCGGAGTTTCGGCTGCTTCAGATTTCACATTCGACTCCTTGGCCGACTTCGCAGCAGGGGCCGGGGTTGTGGCCTGAGGGGCATCTTTCGTTTCAGTCGCAGCTACGGTTGCGCGCTCTATCAACTGTGGAATAGACAAATAACGTTATTATTTATCTGTATATAAATATAACGGCGACGGTTTAATTTTATCAGAATAAATCACAGAGGTTATAGCCCCTTACCCTGGGGTCACGAACAACTGGATTTCCACCGTTGCGAATTTGTTGAAGAATCAGCATTTCTCTCCACTGATCAACCTCCTTTTTCAAAGCTGTATTTTCATCGATAAGCTGTTGAACCTCTAACCCCGCCTCTGGATTCAGACTTTGCAGAACAGATAGCTAATACAGACATAACCAATATTTATAACGTAAATAAAAGCATTATTTTCATCAACTCAATCCATTCAAATCCAAGTAAGGTTTATTTACCTTCGAATAAATTTCCTCAATCAAATTATCAGCCGTCTGAGCATTCCTTTCTAACTGAGTCATCGCTTCCACGGAAGGAGTCGTCATACTGGAGGCTTTCCAACTGTTGAAAAATCCACACACGTCATTACTTTTTCTCTTGCGAGATTCTACACAGTTCCAGACATTTTCAAAGTTAGACACTTCCACCACCGTCGGATTACATTCCGCAGTTATTTCCTTGCCGTGGGAATATGTACTTTGCTGATCATCTTCCACCACTCGCAGGGAGCAAACATTTAATAAATTTGCTACAAAAGGACGATAATCCTTAAAACTGGGAAAGCTTCGCCAAAGCTTCATCGAAACACTATTCGGAGGATGAAATTGCTTTGAACCAGCCACCAACAACACCTCCGTAACATATTTTAGATCAACTCTTTAAAAATCACGGCGGAGCTCAGTTTGATTAACATTTTAGTGTAAATTCGAAACAATAATTTGAATAATTTTTATAAATACAATCTTGAATTTTCTTTTTAATATTAACTTTTGTGGATCTCAGCTTGTCTACTTAAAACGTTGTTCAAAATTTAATAATAACAACTATAAGCACAGAGACAATCAACCTACCTTTAACCTCTGGATTCTAATCGGAGATTACTTAATTCCAAATTCCAACACACCAAAAACTATTTGTGTTTACAAGTTGTAAATTACAACTCGCACCGAGCCCAAGATCTAGACCGGTATCCAGACAGATGTTGATGTGCAATGCAACAGGGACATGTAAAAGTACATGTAAAAAAAGTTTACAACATGAGCATGCTTGGACTTCAACTCGACGTGAATGTGTGTGCCACTTGATGTGTCTAAATTGAGAATGTTTACTCGTGGTGTTCTCTCGCTTTCTTTATGCTTTCACTTAGAATATTATATCGTTATAAATGCATCGTTAAATCAGTTAAAGTTTGCATATAATAAGTACATCATTTAACATGTAATCTAGCAATGAAAATGTAACGCAACCTGCGAATTTGTGACATAATGAGTGCAGCAAACGGGAGCCGAGAGGAACGTCACGTTTAGTTCATAAGATATAGAAATAGATGTAAGCAATATGAAAGCACTTTGTGTGCATAATGTCGTTATATCGACATACATATATTCACTCTTCGTTCGTCCATGGTATCGCCTGGCTTATGTTCACCTCCCTGTGCTTCCAGTAGCAAGAGTTGGGTGATTCATGGATGGCCTCCATGCAGATTGAAGTATGGGTCTCCTTCTCGTTAAAAACAGGGAGCCCCCGACACTCACTAAACAATACGATCCTTCTTATTTTCTGGTGGCAGTGGCAATTGGACTCTCTGGAATGAAGAGTGCATGCTAAAAATATCGATTTTCTCCTCGACAAACAAATCATATGTAATACATGTATATGCCCATTCGTGCTTATTCCGCATTCAACCCCGTTTTCACTGGTGTTTCACCTCTCCTCCGGAGTTGACACATTTAATTTGTCACCTTTTATTAACCTCAGTTAAAATGGTCTATTATAACAATACAGCTTAGAATGTAGATCAGTTCGAAATTTGTTAAAAATTTATCCCATTAAACTTTCTCAAAATGTTCAGCGATCCCTCCAGCAGTTCTGAAACGGAGGTGGTTACTCGAACCTTCAAAATCCATCGGTTTGACCCTCATCCCCGTCGAAAGATGCTCATTATTCGGGGTGACCTCATCATTTCCGTGACGAGTCCAATGTGCAACATGGTGCTCGCCGAGGATACGCGAGAGTTCAAGAAAGTCATAAGCCTCGAAGGCCTGTCGAAGGAGTCGGATCGGGAAACAATTATTGAGGAGATTCTGAGAGCATGTCCTTTCATCGATATTGACCTCGTGCCCCACTTGTCCATCACCGTGGAATACCTGCGGAATCGAAAATATGATGACAACGGCTTTGCCACATCACCAGCCCCTCCGGGAGGAGCACAAGGCTCGTCATCCTCCACACCCGTTTCCGATTTCCCCGACTACTTTGAAGACGAATCCCTCTTGCCGAGCGACACGGCGGAAACAGACTTTCACGAGAAAGTGGATATGGCCAGCCTAGAAACGTATGTGGAACTGTTATACGAAGAGGATTTCAGTGAAAAGGTCCGAGGCTCCAGGCTTCTCTCAAAACTGGCAAAAAGCTCAGAAAATTTGGTTTCCATCGCTTATCATGAGTCTGCTCTCAACGCCTTGTTTCGCACACTTCGAGAAGACTACAAAAAATCAATGGATCTCACCACCTTCATTCTCTCTGTGTGCCTAAGCTACGCCCAATTTGCAGACTTTCACAAGCTTCTCTCATCCCACAAAGTGTGCACCATTACCTTCGACGTGATTGAGTTTGAGCTCCTTCGCTACGAAAAATGGGCACTGGAGGTGGCTCGCCGACAGGAAATGATGGAGATGGAGCCCAGCGTCGCAAAGTATCGCATGGAGTTTGAGAAGATGAAGCAGAAGTTTGTGGAGCTCACCCGGAAGCAGGATGCCCTTCTCAGTGTCGCCTTCGACATCCTACTTCACATGTCTGAAATTAAATTCCTTCACAAGGAAATTCTTGCTCGGGGCATTGTGCCCATGCTTGTCAGTACATTGGAAAGAAAAAATCTCGACCTCCTGAGTGTTGTCCTCACATTTCTCAAAAACCTGTCGCTATTTGCACAAGCCAAGGCGCAATTGAGCCAGCTCCGAATTGTCGAGAACCTTGCCGAGCTTCTGAATGCAGCCGTCCCAAAAGAGATTACCGATGTCTGTCTTGGGCTTCTGTTCAACTTGTGCTTTGACACAAGAATGCGTCACAAGTTGGTCAAGTTGGAGATGCTGCCAAAAGTGACCTCTTTTCTCAACGAGCCTTCGCTGCAGCAAAACACCAGGAAAATCGTGTACTTGATGTCAATGGACAGGAGAATCAGACCAAAGCTGGCAAGCCTCAAAATCGTACCTGTTGTACTCCGCATGCTAGCGGAGCACAGGGAGAAGCTGGCTTCAAACCTGGAAATCGCTGGAATCGCAATAAATCTCTCAAAAAACAAGCGAGCCGCTGGAACTATGTGCGAAAACGATGAATTGGTCCAGCTCCTCCAGCAAGCCTTTGAAAATGAGGATCCCCTCGTGATGAAAGTAGTTCGAAACATATCCGAGCATCAAGCGAACAGAGCACACTTTCGAGACTTCACTTGTGACCTCGCTAGAGCAATTGGAGAAGCGACCTCCTCCGACTTTATTATGGAATGTACAGGCACCTTGAGCAACCTCGACTTGCCACACCTGGACTACTGTAAGATAATAACAGAGTTTGGACTCGTCCCATGGATTCAGTCCGTGCTGATGAGGTGCCTGACGATGGCAAGTGCAGCGAAACCTTCAACAGCAGCAGGTCGCGGGCAAAAGTCCAGAGATACCGCCAGAGCCCTGATGACACTCGAGGTGATCGTTCTCATAGGCACCTGCGCCGGAGATGAGGACGCCGCAGATTTGCTGATTGAAGAAGGGATTCTCGAACTCCTCATCAAAATCCTGGTGACCAATGGAACTTTCCCTCATTCCACAACCCAACAACTGAAGGATCAAATCCTTTACGTATTCTTCAGATTCTGCTGCCACCCAGAGAGCCGACGCTACATCCAGGAGAAGACGAGAATCCCAAAAATAATTTTTGAGATTCTGAATGACCACCGGCATGGAAATGGAAGATCTCATCAAATTTGTGAGGCCATCATGGACCTCTTCGGGGAATGCGACAAAGAGTGGTTGGAAAAGCTGAAGGAGAAAAGATTCACCCTCCACAACGAGGCATGGATTGACATGACTGAGCGAACTGGAGCCGATGTGGGATTTGACTCCATCCTTGGCCAAACATCAAATGATTTCAATGGCTTTTCTGGGCTGAAAAACGAGCATGGCCATCGAACTGGAAATAATAAATTTACCGTCGAATTTCCCATGGGAGGCGATGGAGCAGATGAAGAGTACGAAAATGACGATGATGAAGACGAGGAGGATGACGAGGATTTCGATGAGGAGGACGATGGAAGGTCGGCCAATGGGGATGCCACTTCCAAAAGCATATTTGACAGATTTAGGGCACAATATGAGCAAGAAAAGAAAGCCAGAGAAGAGTGGGAGAAGGAGATGAGTGAAGACGAAGAGAACGACGACGAGTCTGTTAGCAGTCCCTCGGTAGAGGCCCACTGGGATGCTGCATTCAAATCTGCAATGTTGATTTCTAACGGAAGGAAGTCTGCTGTTACTGGGAATCGCAAAAGCCGTCCAAATCAGAATTAGAAAGGCAGAAGTACTGTTGTAACCAACTTAGCGAAGTATAAGTGGATAGATACGTATGTAATATGTATTTGTATTACCACTTAAATAGAATAGGCCTAGTGGTCAAGTGTCAAGAAAATCCTGTTTACGGTAAGCTCACGAAACACAATATTTTCAAGAAATTCGCAATTATACAATTCTCACCATTTAATGTTATCCAATCAACAAATTAAAGTAAAGAAATACAATATCTACCTATTCCTCCTTGTCCAAAAAATGTGTAATTCTTATTGTCGCCCATTATTTTCAGAAAATTCATGCAACAAGAATTAATGTGTTGGTGAAACAACTGCTTTAGTCTTGATTGTTTTATGTGACGGAAGGTAGCATTTTCGCCAGTTGTATTCTCCCCATATTATACATTACATCATACCGTACAAAACAAATCGTCTAGCTGACGAAAAATGGTTTCACTTTTGCGTATCATCAGAAATCTAGGCCTCGTTCTTTTGTACATTCGGTTAGTGAAATGACGTACAGAAATTTGTAATTTTTGAACTGATGTTTCATCAAGGACAATACATCGGAAGTGGAAAAAGCATATAAGTACTGTTTTTTTGGCTTCGAATTTCATACGAAAACGCTTCCGGGCACAGGCAGCTCATTAGCAACTTCATTTCATGTGATATTTTATCTGAAAGTGAGTAGCGAAGAAGATACTGAATTCACACCAGTTCATGACCCGAGTAACAAGGAACATGACCCGAGTACCGGGGAACATGACCCGAGAACCGGCGAACATGACCCGAGTACCGGGAAGCATGCCCCTAATACAGTGGAGCATGACCCGATTACCGGAAAATATGACCCGAGTACCGGGCAGCATGACCCCAGTACCGGGGAACACGACCCGAGTACCAGGGAACATGACCCCAGTACCGTAGAACACGACCCGAGTACCGAGGAACACGACCCTGTACCGGGGAACATGACCCGGGTACCGTGGAGCATGACCCGAGAACCGGGGAACTGGAGTGAATTCAGGACCTTCCTCACTACTAACATTTATATAAAATATCACATGAAGTGAAGTGGCCAATGAGCTGCCTGTGCCCGGAAGCGTTTTCGTATGAAATTCAAAGCCAGAAAAACAGTATAGTAATGCACCTTGGTAGATTGCAATTAAATATATATATGAACTCTCAAAACGTAGCATCTAGTAAAAAAATATGGTAAGAAGGTATGTTATCCAAACTTCATAAAATCTTAGAATACCGGTAAAAGGTGAGCAGACATAAACCACATATTCTTGGCTGAGTGTTGCAAGGACGCGGTTTCACACAGCCATGGACCATGGACTCAAGTTTACGTTATGTTTTCTAACGGCTTCTTTTTACATTGGCATAAAATATATGGTTTATTACATGATATATTCTCGCGAGACTTCACGAATCTTCCGAGTGTGCGTCTATGTCAACGCCAATGGAGTGAGTCGGTATACACACAACCAAGCTAAATAGATCGGAGTGAGTGCCAGTAAAAAATCCACTAGGAGGTCGATCCGAAGGATGGATTGGGATAGTTGTAGTTGTTATATAATGTCTTGTATGAGTCAGCAGGATACAAGTCGGTGCGTGCGGTAAAGCACTTCCTGTGTAAATACATATGTTCAGCCTCTGTACACGTGCATGGAGGATTTTGCTCGGAAAGACGATGTCACGCACAAGAAGTGTTGTAGAAAGAATTGACTTCAAGCTATCAATTTTTTACCTTTCGGAGCACTATACATGTTTATTTCTTTCTCACCCGATTTCGTGTTGTGCATGAATTACAGAATTGTCTGTAAAGTATCGAAAAGAAAATTTTTATATTTGCAATAAATTTTGAATCGCAAAACCCTGTGATATACAAAGAATTGTGCCCTAATCACCTTAAAGTGACGATTTACCCACGTCTTTTCCAGATTGTACTGTTTTTTAATAAAACCTTCAGTTCAATTGCTTGCGCATTGGTGAACTTCCTTGGGAAAGATTTTGTCACAATTATACAGAAAGCAGCGGTAAGTGTCTTTGTTCTTATGATTTACAATTACGTTTTTTTCTGATAATGGACTTTCTCATTGAATATAACGAATCCTTGACATATTAGGTTTGCCAAAGTAGATATCGTATCAAGCGTGTCATTGTTCCCTGTCTTTGTCAAATACAGAAACATGAGTGATTTTCCATTTGATACGCCGCAAATTGCCGGAAAAATCCGGATTATTTTCGCTCGACTGCAACAAAGAGCGCATTTCACTCGTAATAATATCAGACGCTAAATAATTCAAATGTATTACGTAATAATTCCTGTTGAACCGTTTGAAGTCTGAAAATAAAAACAGGGCAGATGATCATGGGCGTTTATAAATATTTTTGTGGAATACCGTCAGAAGTATTACGTTACACAAACGGAAGCTAAAAATAAGTATTTTTCATACTTATGCATGATCATTTCCTCACATGATTTGTGCCATTCATTCGTACAGTTTTCACTGATTGATTGAAGCCTTATTGTGGTGACTTTCGCAAAAGTTGATCGTATTATTTTTACACTCGCGGAGTAAACACGATTATGATCAAAATATTTGCAGATACGAGGATGACGTGACCGCGCAAGCTTGTTTTGATCCAAATGAAAGTCGAAATGCGGAGAGGTGTTCGGTACAGATTAAGAGTTAAGAAATGGTAGACATTAAGGCATCTAAGCCAGTATCCCCGTTGGCAGCAAAAACGGCTTATCTAACAGAGGGTGAACGCGACTCGAAACACGGACCTAGGCGATGTTCAGTAACCTGTCTCTGAAGGAGATTCAACCCAAATAAATTCTAGGTGAGTGACCAGCTTTTCTCAAAAATTAAAAAATAAACTACATATTTCTTTTAGATAACAATGCGTACCTATTAATGCAGGGTTAGATCAGGTAATCAACGCATAAGTATTGAGATTTAAACCGCAAAACATAAATGTTTCTGAATGCATGGTACAAAATACGGCTTTAGTAAATAAACGCTACATAAGTGCACTCTGGTTAAAATCGGTAGGTTTCATGTTCATTTTTCTGAACTTTTTGGTAAGTATTCAGATTTCCAAATAAGTATATATATATACCTTGAATATTAAGAAATATTTGAATCCAACTGGTTGCATGATTTTTTCAATTAAATAAACACGCAAATCTGAAGAATTGAGAACTCTTCACCATTTTAAGGCTTCAGAATAAAATCGCGCAGTTCTCAAGAGACTAATATGTATTTACTACCTCTTGCTTTTGCGATATGGTCTGACATAAAAATCATACTTAGGCAACCTTTAAAATGCTCATAAAAATCCATGCTCAGCCAAAACAACATGATACTTAAGTGGTAATTAAGGGTTTCGCAATTACACCTTTTGGTCTGCCATGAGATGTTCACGTGTGATTTAAACATTTCAACGACTCATTCGTGAACCGAAACCAGAAAGAGATGTTCATATACCTGTACGCAGATGAAATGAAAAAAACATCGATTGAAAAATAATCTCATGGTTCTCTCCGGAAGATAACTTGTCCCCAAGTTCGGGATAGAGTTTTTCCTGAATTTTGAATAAGAGACAACTTAATGCTGAAAAACGAAAGTTTATTTGATTATATTATGCAAATAAGGTAAATCAAAGGAGATTTTGTTTTTGTGCTACAATTTGATGTTTTTTTTACGCTGAGTAAATATGAGCTCAGCTTACTTACGTACAGGCCATACGCTCGCTCATCGAATTGTTTTAGTAAACAACACGAGTTTCGGAATGAATGCAAATGTTTGATAAGTCATTCAAATGTGCACTTATGGGATTCATCTATGAATACTTGTGCTGCTGCTGACAAGCTTCTGTTTTCGCTGCTCGTCACAGCGCATTAGTTGAAACGTAAGGGCTTCTTGTCAATCTCCACTACATGACAACATGATGCACATTCCTTTGAAAGTAATGGGCTGTATTGCCGCAAAGCATGTCTGTAAGGAATGTTGTTTACAAGAGAATCATGGTCATATCGACTGTTGTTATCAAATCATGCTTGTATCAAGAATAATGTATGCCTGAGTTTTGCTACACACTTTAAAATCCTGTGTACTTGGTACAGGCAAACTTAATATGACCGGACGAATATTCAGGGCGCTGCTGAGCTATCAACATGTAGTTAATCATCAAAAGACACATAATGTGATTGTGGGTACATGTTGTCTCATACAGACTCAGCTCTGGTTGTTGCTCTTACTTTGCTTTGTTGATGTACTCCTTTTCGCTCGTGATGACGTTCTGCCGAGTGCTCACAAAAATAATGAGCGTATTGGCTTGAGAGCGTCCATAGTTCAA
Organism: Alloscopus bannaensis; assembly: GCA_027743745.1. Lineage (NCBI taxonomy): Eukaryota > Metazoa > Arthropoda > Collembola > Entomobryomorpha > Entomobryidae > Alloscopus > Alloscopus bannaensis. Next base: position 16,356 of record JAHZMW010000558.1, on the reverse strand, counting down.
GTTGAAGGTGTCAGCCAGTGTGCCGACAGAGTAAAAACAGTTTTGGCCTTTGGTCATTGTTTTTCTCTTGAAAAAACCTTTGCCTCTGCTACAGGAACTCGCATAAGTGACAGTTCTTTTAACGATTCAACCTTGAGCTGTGCGCAGGCAGTGTACCTAAACCTTTCTAATTTAGCTTGGGATTTTTGTGATTTTGAAGAAGAAATACCCGACCTTTGATATGAGAAAAAACGTTGAATCATTCAGAGAAGAAACCTAAAAACGTATGGACCCCGGTTATTAGAAAAATGCGTCTTGTGTTTCCCCACAGGTTGATTGTGAAAGTGTTTGTGCTGACGTCAGGGTGTAAAGAGAAGCCATAAATTGTTCAAGAAGCAATAAACAGCCATGCCACAGTTCTTCTCTACATTTCATTTATAGTAAATCACTGGAGTTAGTGAATTATTCATTGCGTACACGGTTTTGGAAAAGTACATCACTTCATGTTTCTTTTTCTAAATGTTGGCCATGTTTAAACTTTGTGTAGGAAACGTTTCTAGTTGTTGTAGGATTGGATTGTTTGCTTTGGCGTAGCAAAGCAAGACGTAGTGGATGCAAATGCGAATATAAACTTACAAACGCATATATAAAAATATATTTTATACATACACTGGAGACAAAAGACAATCAATTAAAAAATTGTATTAGGAAATGTGTTAGAAAACGAGACATTGTGAGTGTGTCGGACTTACCGGACATGTTATAATGGAATTTAATTTGTTACAGTTCTGAAACGGCTACCACAACATTGCCACATGCGGATGCATGCCAATTGCATCCCACACACGCCGCACCCGTATCGCAAGTGTCATTGACACTATTGTACACACGAGCACGTCATCACATCACTACAATTATAAAAAGACAAGCCGAAGAAGATAAGCGCAGTCAGTTGGGAGAACACAAACACGACTGAATATGGATGAAAATCCACGTTATCAGCCAAATGGAAGTTACAATGCACTTCAAAACATGAATGATGAAGATGGGCCTCGGGAAGCCTCACCCCGGAAGTCACATTTTGATGAAGTGGAAGACGTTTTGGAATCATTCTCGGTAAGTCCTTCACAAACATTTCTAGGAAAACGTGCTCCACATTAATTAAGAGATTAACGGTAATATATACCCTCTTCATGAGTTGGTGAAAGCGTTTATGTGAGAAGTGAGGATTAAGAAGGCATTAAGTGTAACGAACTGGAGGTCATGCTTGTGATTCACGATAGGGATTCATATTTTTAAGGCATGCAGCAAAATACTGGCTAAATGTAGTTAGGCAGACCTTTTGAGTGAACTTACAAACTAAATTAAAGTTACAAATATGGTAACATTTGACCTCCTTCGTGCCACTGACGAAGGCTAAATCGTGTTTCAGAACAAACTTGTTTTTCAAACTCTTATTGATGTCATTTCACAACGTAGAAATGTATGAATGACAATGACACAGCCCAAAATAGAAATGATATTAGGATTGAGTGAGTAATGGCAATTTTGAAGCTTTAAGAAATGACTAACTTGGCTACTACCGCGTCACCGATAATCCTCGTGCACAGAGAACTTTTCACTTCAATTTGACTGCAAGTTGCTTTTATTATTCGGTAGTAAGTCACACTTGCTATTTTCTCAGCAGTAGTTATTAAATGAATCAATTCATTATAGAGACTGTCGATTTGTGTTGATTGCACTCTAATTTATCTCATCATATTTTTACAAATGAAGCGTAACCAGTTATCTGTTTTGTGGAGTCTGTCGTAAAGACACTTGACTCATCAGAGGAAGGCGAGGCGAGAGGCAACCCATAACTGAGAAGCAATAAAACATTATCAGATCGTATATACGTATAAATATGCAGCTATAGCTGTTTGCTTCCATCAAATTCATCCAATCACCAATTCTCGAAAATACGGAAATCTGAAGAAAAACTGGAAAAATCAGGTCGCTGTGTGATTGAAGTGAATATTAGCATATCATTTAAACTACATCAGTGCCACTTCAAACAAATACGTATATCCACAATATGCCACTGCTCAACACAAATTAAATTCCATATACATAGTACTACTACTAATCTGGTTTAGTGATATGTTTTTCGTATGATGAATGGAACTTTTGAGCATCTTCGGTTGGACTTTGTGGTTCACTCAGTAAAGAAATCGTATGGGTATACTTTCGCAATGCTGCATAATTACTTCGAAATAAATTGTTTGTATAATACATCCGTTTTGTAGGCCTGAAATGTTGCTGCACGATTTTAATAGTTTGATTGATTTGAATACATACCGCACACGAAGCTTAAAATAAATGTAGCCCATGTCAATGTCTGATAATATGGATTACAACTCTGTACAACATTTTGACGAATACATAGACTTTAAAAGAATGATAGTCAAGATTGCTGTAGCTAAAATTAGTAAAAGCAGACATGAATTATCTAAAGATATTTTTAACCTATCCAGTTATTTATAACTCAGCGGAAAATAACCAGACTCACCTTCATTCTCAGGAGATGTTAAGTAATGGCATGACCTTAACTGATAAATTTCCGCTTGCATGTAACATTTGCCACTTTCCCTAATCTAATCAATCACAGAGAACGTCCCAAGGTGCGGGGATACTACTAATGGTTGAGGATACGGACGTACCAGTACGAATTGCAGAGAATCAGCCTGTTTTTGAGTTTGGAGACATTCCAGATCCACCAAGTGATTATGCTGGACGGTAAGCAATTATTAGTATTCAATTACTAACAGGATACGTAGATGGCTTGGAGTGTAAATACATATATACATAATGGCAAAAATCGAATTGGAGAACTTAATTGATTACTGCAAGCTTATAATTTAATGAGTACTTGGGAGAGTTTGATGAAGAAGAAACACAAGCAGAAAAGAAGACGTAAATAATGTTGTCTATTGTATTAATCGATCAGACAAATCAACAAATGGTGATAACATGTTTACGCACACGAGACTCGCGATTTATAGGTACCTACATGATGTAGGCTACATCTCTTATTCTTGGTTGATCTCATCTGCCCTAGTCCGCCTCTCTCGGTTTCATGTTTTTTGCAGCATTGTCGTGTACGTCAGTTAATACTTAATACTCATAATGTCATAATACAGTTTCAAATAACATGAAAACTCCTGTGTTTTGTACACTGTATATATGCAAGTAGGCATAATTGTCGTCATAAAACTAATTTAATTGTTTTTCCAAGAGAAGCTTTTATGAGTTTTATCCAATCAACCATGCCATAATATAAAGTATTTGAATTTGAAGACAAAACATAATACTTTTACGAGAACGCCAGAATAAAACATTTAAAGCTTATACCGAAGCAATTGATTGGAGGTTAATTGCTGAGCATATAATATATAAGGTGATATATCAGTATAGGTAGGTGATTACTTGAGTAGGCATGTTAGTATTGCTATATTGGTAATTTTACGCAATGCAAATGATAAATACGGTGGTGGTATGCTTAACAATGTAGGAATACGAATATGGTGTCCCAGTCAAAAACTACGGTATACAATTTTACTTTCACATTGAGTGTTGAGGTTAAAACAAGCAGATGTGATCCTCTATTTGTTGCGTCTACAAGTAACTCTTAAATAAGACTCATGAACTGTTCTTAAAAATAGGCACAGACAAACCAAAAATCACTTGCGTAATGTGTAAATTAGGGCAGCAAGCAGTAATACATGTCGTCTCGGGTGAAATGTATCATTGGCAGCACAGAAAACAGAAACAGTTCGGATTAAAAAAACCGCTTCAGCAGATGCGTTTTGCTTAATAGGTATGCCTGTCAAGCTGCTCGAATGTAGCTTTTATATTGTATGATATTCACAGGAATTTCGCTACCTCCTCAGAGATAAGAAATCTGAGGGAAGTTCCCTCCTTCGTGGGATCAGCTCCGGCTGATTTTTCAAGCAGTCCAGCCAAGAGAGTACAATTCGAAGTTGGTAAGAAACTAGCTCTCTCCTCAACATTCAATGCTCAATCAATTAATCCCATTCACAACTCCACAAACTGTAAGACTCAATTAAGGTGAGGAAAGTGTTCAAGGAAAAAGACCAAATAATAGTCAGTAATAAATTAATTCTCCTAATTGCATTCTGGGATGAATGCATTGTAGTTCTTCGAATTGACATAGTACACACTGCACATAAATCATCAAATTACTTTGAGTAGCAAGTGTTCTCCTTTCAGGAAATGCCATTGGTTTATAACTTTTTGTGCATACACTCTTCATGTGCAAATAACAACAGATTGCAAAACTAGTTTGCAAGTTAGATAATAAATTCTTTCGAACAAAGAGTTAAAATGTGCGAGAGAAAAAGTGCCAACATATTTTACCAGTGAAAGAATCGTATATTGTGGGTCATATCGGACATTGTCCAGATGTCAGTGACGGTGATTGTCTCGTTTACTGATGCTGACTCACCACAGTTAGTCGGTGAGTTATACAAAGTTTGGATGTAGTGTAATGTGATTCTTTACATTTGCATAATACGCAACGTATAAAATGTCTACATATTCAAACACACGTTGCATTATTAGGGTTATGGAGTGAAATCGAGATTATATGTCTCCGAGTTATCAGTTGATTTTAACCTAGCACATCGATCATGTACAAAACTAGGACGCATTTGAGTAATAACAATATTGTTTGTACTTGACACAAACTCAGAGAGACAGTACAAATACTAGTAGAAGACACCGCAAACATGATCAATTGATCATAATTATTAAATGCATACAAAACATCACACATTCTCATATCGTGTTTTGTGTCCGCCAAACAGATACACAGACACACAATGAAACATTGTGCTCCCTTGTAGCAGCCGTGGAAAGGTATTAGTATCTGTTGTGGTAAATTGATGACATTCACCAGTCAAGTGACATTTTATCCAAAAAAAAAATTGATGATGAACCTGTTTGTTTTCCTTCTCATTTTATCACTCCAGCTCGGAGGAGAATGTGATAAGAGAGAAGGCAAAGGAAACGATGTGACGATTTCATAAGTGATCACGACCACACTTACTGCTTTGCTGAAGCAGTACTAGCACAGCATATTACATCACTGCATATCGAGTCGGATATTGAGGTGGAAAAATTGTTTTGCGAGAGTCTTTCAGTGGTGTGATGCAAGATTATGTGAATGCAAAAGCGTTCATCTAACATTGACGTGTTAATGGTCTTATTTACTGGACAGGATTTGTGTGACACAATCAGTGCTTTTAATGATTGTTCGAGGTGCCAAGTGTCAAGTACAAGACATGTATGTGCATATCCAAGTGGTAAACCGTAAGGGTTATGGTAGGTAGGGAGTTATCGCCGCTTGGCATCCGAAAGCACGTTTTTAGTAGCGGTGCTCACATATAAGCGAATAGTTACTTCAAAGGCAGAAACGATGCAGGTTGTGCCGGAAAATCCTGTTCTTAATTGATTCGAGTGCATTTAAAATAAACTCTTTAGTATTTTACAATTATATTTGTAACAACGACTGCTGTCTTCCCTTGCGTTTAGAATTAAGAGTTGGGATATATAGTTTTGGCATAAATGTTCCACGATGAGAAAAACAGGAGCCAGAATATTAGCCCCGTTGACGAGGCGAGCTTCAGATGTTTATCCAAGTCGTGTTCCTTCCGTTTCCTTTTCAGGTGGCGGCGATGATGGCATGAGTATGAACCTGACGCTCGAAAAGTAAGTCAAGTTTTCAATACACTATTTTTCATTTTCCATTAGTCGTAAATACATCGCGAGATCGAAGATTTCAATGAAATGAACTATAAAAGTGACATATTTATACTAAGGGAAGCAAGTGTTTCCAAAGGCTTCTTTTTTATATTTCTGAATGTAACCTATTACATGTGTTCCTAATGGCATGTATTTACATACATATAGTCTAAACAAATGGTGATAGACGTAACCATTGTGGAAAATTTTTGAAACTAAAATGAGCAAAGAGGACCTTGTTACTGGGCAGGCAGACGCAAACATTTTCGACGTAGTCCTCTTGAAGCAAAAAGTTTTCGAAACAAAGGAAAACCAAAGCCGGACCTAATATTACCTTCGTTGTGTAGCATGTGTCGTCGGCCCTACGTAAACCCCAATCTTGCATGAAACACCTCAACTTGAGGTTCTCAAGTTTCGAGTTCACTGGTGCAAGTGCACCAGGAATCATTCTTGGGTATGCCTATGCGTCTATGAATCACAGTTCACAGTTGCAGACTTAACATTATCGTTCATGTGTGGCTTACGACGAAGGCTGATTGATTGTCAACATAATATACATATTTCTTACAATAAGTATCATGACTATATATGTACGTGTAGGTATAAGGATATTGAAAGACTCGCATGCAAATATGTATGTATATCAAGATGTCCATACATTCCAATACTTGTAATATGACTCAGCCTTGTCTTCTCTTGCTCATAGGATGACCCAGTCAAATCCACATCTCTCTAATAACTTATCATCGCCAGGTACGGAGAATTCCACGACAAACACAGGCCTAGGTGGTACTCCCGGAGCTCCTCCTTCACGAGGTAGTCGAGCGGAAGGTCGTGACTATTCACTTCAGCCAAGTGCCACAGTCGCCCTTTTGCCATCGATTGCTGAGGAGAGACACCACAATGGGAATGGCTTTGCCCACATTCCATACCACAAGAGTATTAGTCTAATTGAGCAACACCAGAAATACATGTCGCCTTCAGTCGACTTCTCTGCTGATAAAGAGGTCAATACAAACATACTCTATTTTGGTCATACACACGCATTCCTATTATGATCTTTGTGTAGGTTGCGGACTCAGGTTTTGTTTTAGTTTTTAAAGATCGTTTGACTCGTGAGGTTGACCACGTCGAAGGTTACCAATATGAGCCTGAGTTTAATTTGGATGTGTGCATTATTAGGGTGATAAAGTGACAATTTCAACACACTCTTAAAACATTTTCCAACAAAATTAGGAAAAATAAAGTTTTCCATAAAAATTAACTGCAATTAAATGCACTGATTAAGTGAGAATGGGGCGAAGTGAGGATAGATGGAGAAAGTTGAGTAGTTCATGGAGTCACTTGTCGGCTTCACCTTCAACTTCCAACTCAAACTCAATGGAATCCATTGATTTACAGACCTACGGATTTGTTCAACTCGACGTTTTGAGTGGTGACGGTGAACTTGGAACGCGAGAATGGAAGGAGACAGCTCGCTGGATAAAATACGAAGAAGATCTGGAAGAGGGGTCAGACCGATGGGGAAAGCCTCATATTGCTTCCTTATCTTTCCATTCCTTGATCAAGCTGCGACAGCTAATTGAGCACGATGGTAAGAAACTTCACAACAAAGCTCTTTGTTCACGGAGAAGTAAATCATGACAAGTTTTTGAAGTGTCTCAAATTGCCCCTTCAGTGTAAATGACAATGCAAATTTTTCTGAAAAATCCAGGCATCATTATGCTTGATTTGGAGGAGCGAGACATGCCAGGAATTGCCTACCGTCTGGTGGAGGAATTATCTAGCAAAAGTCTAATTAGATCTGAAGAAAGTCCCTTGCTGATGCGGGCCCTGTTGCTAAAACACAAGCATGTTCAAGAGTTTGAGCGAGGTTGGTTTGGTCTTCGACGGACAAACACTTCTGCCGTTAGTCTAACCGTAAGTACACGATTGGGGTTAGTAACCCGACATAAAATTGTCTCATGACTATCTACGATAAGTTGACTCTTTTCTTGTCTGCTTATTCTAGAGTTTATACGATGACAAAGGAAAGCCGAAGATGCCAGCTTCTACAGATCCATGTGTTCTTGTCCGAAGAAACAGTACATTGCAAAAGAACATTTTCGATCTAGCCAACTCTACGCGATCTCTTCAGCGAACGGCCTCTGCAAACTACATCAAGCCAAATAATGAATTCATTAATGTAATGGATATTCCAAGTTCTTCCATGACTAATGATTGACATTGCTCAGTTGAAAATAACCGCAGTGTGGTTGTTTGTTTTTAGATTGAAATCAACAAGACATCAGCCACAGATCAGTATTGTCCTTCTGAAGAAGAGGATATAACTTCTTGGGTATTGAGGAAGGATGCGATGAGACGGAATCTACCTAATGGAGCTGAAGCTACAATGGTGATGGTGGGCGACATTGACATACTTCGCAAGCCCATCTTCGTATTTGTTCGTCTGGCTGAGGCTACTTTCATGTTCAATGTCACTGAGGTAAGCCGGGACAAAAAACGAAGTGGAAAGTCATTGTCAAAGCTTGAATGAAACTTTTTCCCCTCTGCACAATACCTTTTTGGCTTTGACGTAATCTCTCGGACAATGGATGGCTTGTTTTTCAATGCAACTTTCACCTAAAGTATGAGGAAGTAAATTTTGAGGGTCGTTGTATATTCTTCTTCTAGATTCCGGTTCCAGCAAGATTCTTTGCGATACTTCTTGTGCCAAGCAATTTGGAGATGGACATTCTTGAGATTGGCCGATCGTTCGGTGCTCTAATGTCGAATAAGGTAGTCATATATGTCACTATAGTCATTGCTGAGACTGAGTTGTTTTACATGACAAATTGTTATTGGATGACATGGGTTTTTAAATCTTTGCAGCATTTTTACGAATTAGCCCTGTTAGCCAAGGGTAGAAAAAACCTGTTGACTGGTATTAATGAGTTTCTCGATGACAGTATAGTCTTGCCTCCGGGAGACTGGGACAATCATGATCTGCTTCCGCTACATTTGCTTCAAGCCAAAAGCAAGGCTATCCGTTTAAGAAGACTGAAAAAGCAACTATCTTTCGTTAAATCTAGCGAGTCGTTTTGTGACGGCACGGCAGGCTTGGTGATGACAACGTCTAAGGATACAGGTTGGCCTACTAATAAAAGAAACAATAACTTCAATGCACCCACGAAAATGGATTGGAATTGGTAACGTTCTCTTTACCGTTTGTAGCGGGAAGTGGTGATAAGAAGGACGACTACAGTCCTTTTAAAAGGACAGGCCGCCCCTTTGGTGGCACGATTAATGACATAAAACGCAGACTCCCTTACTACAAATCAGACTTTACAGATGCTTTTAACTTCCAATGCTTCTCGACAATAGTTTTCATGTACTTTGCCTCCATCGGTTTTGTCATCACATTCGCTGGTTTAATGGGTGAGCTACATACTTTTTTCATTTCCCGATTTTCTTTGGCTGATGGCAATGAAATGACCAAACCGTGACTTTTTTCAATCCAGGGGAAAAAACAAGCAACTTGATAGGAACAGCCGAAACATTAACCTCAACGGCATTAGCAGGCGTATTCTATTCTCTCTTTGCTGCGCAGTAAGTTGACACAAAAAATATTTAAAACATTTACACAAAATACATATATAAAAGTGAGTGCCTGACTAAAAGGATTGTTTTAATAGACCGCTGATTCCCATTGGGCCGACTGGACCGCTTCTAGTATTTGACGAAATATTGTTTAGCGTAAGTAATCTCACAATTTTTATATCAGAGTTACGTGAAAGGAAGAAATTCTCTATATGTTAACTTGGTTTAATTTCTTAGTTTTGCAACAGATACGGAGTGGAGTTTTTACCAATGAGGGCGTGGATCAGCATTTGGGTACTTGTGATAACTGTAACGGTTGTTGCAGCAGAAGGAAGCGTCTTGGTGAAATGGTTTACAAAGTTCACTCAGGACATTTTTGCTGTATTGACGGCTCTGCTGCTAATATTCGAGTCTATCGATAACCTCGTTGAAATTTATGAACTGCATCCGTTGTCTGCACCCGCAGCAAGGCGTCCGATTTACATAACCGTTGCTCCAAATTCTTCGATTCCGTAAGCGTCCTCTTAAGCTTATTATGCTGTCTTACGAATGGTTTAAGATTTTTCTGCAGAATAATGATTAAAGCTTTTTACTTTTATAGAACTGAATTTCCTCCAGAGGTTGTTGTAGATGAATCTGAAGACCTGATTGCACAGCCAAACACTGCACTCTTAAGTACAATTCTCATGTTGGGAACATTTTTCATCAGTTACTTCCTCAAAGAATTTAGAAACAGCGTTTTCTTGGGAGAGAAGGTAATTGAAGTTAAATGCAATCCCGAATGTCAAGTATACTGAAGAATGTCAGTGACGCTCGATTTTGGAAACATTTTTTTAGGCAAGACGCGCGCTGGGTGATTTTGGAGTGCCAATCGCAATTTTGACAATGGTCTTTCTGGATTACTGTGAAAATGACACGTACACCGAAAAAATCAAAGTTCCAAATGGTCTAGAGCCGTCCAGCCCCGAGTTCAGAGGTTGGTTTATCAGCCCTAACGGCATCAAAACCGAATTCGACATGAAATTTGCACTGGCAGCAATTGCACCCGCTATACTCCTCTTCATTTTAGTGAGTTGTGCTACATATCGTTCTAATCTTCCCATAAATTTAAATTCAACAAATCTAATAACAAAATACAACCTTGCCAGATATTCATGAGCCAGCAAATTTGCGAGTTCCTCGTCAATTCAAAGGAGAGAAAGCTGGTGAAAGGAGCTGGCTTTCATTACGACATCCTCTTAATTGCAATCATCAACTGTGGCTCTGGATTATTTGGCGCACCATGGCTCTGCTGTGCTGCTATCCGAGCAATTGGTCATGTTACAGCACTTACTGCGTACTCCAAAAACAACCCTCCAGGAGAAAAACCAACCATTGTGAAGGTGCATGGTAAGTTACTCCAAATTGAATGCATACCGCCAAAAGATAATTTCCCATATTGAAGCTCTCACACAATTATATAAACGCAATGCCCACATTTACAGAGCAACGTGTGACAAACTTGGCTGTGAGTATTCTCATCGGATGTTCTGTACTGCTGTCACCGCTTTTGGCGTTCACGCCAATGGCAGTCCTCTTCGGTGTTTTCCTGTACATGGGCATATCAGCGTTGAGTGCGTCTCAACTTTATCAGCGTTTTATACTATTTTTCATCCCAGTGAAAAGTCACCCTCAGACACCCTGGGTTCGTAGAGTAAAAACCTGGAAGATGCATCTCTACACATTGATACAAATAGCTTGCTTAGCACTTCTCTGGGGAGTTAAATCGTGGAAGCAAATATCACTCGCGTTCCCATTCTTTCTCATCCTCCTCGTTCCTATACGCCTCCAACTGAAAAGGATCTTTACGGACAGCGAATTGGAAGCGGTAAGACTCCATTTTCCTTGACCTACTACAGGTGGAAATTGCACTTTTGTTTTCTGTTACTAATGTTTAAAAACACTTGCAGTTGGACGGGCCTCCATTAAAACCAGCGAGTAAATCACGCTAATTGACGCACAGCGTAAATGATGAAAGGTAGAACTCTAAGCACGTAAATGCTAAAATGCTATTTTGAAAAACATTACACGGATGCATTTACTGCAGAACGAGTTCGAGGTGGTGCATTTGCATCCACGCGGCAGAAGACATTTCAAAATGTATTCCCGTACGTAATGAAGATTTTCTAGCTTCCCCGACACGGATGCTAGCTTGTTTCTCAGTTATCTAACTTATTTGTTAACGTATAGTTTGTTAGTATTCATAGAAGCATATCTTTAATAGTTGGTTAAGTAATCCTATACGTGGTTGGGTTGGAAGGTTTCGTAAGTAAAATTTTGTGTACCTGTTCGGCATCGCATAAATGCGATGGAGTGTCGAGATCACATACTTTGTGACTGCTGCGTACAACAAATAAAATGACTGTGGATAGCGGTCGATAGTAATAAAAAATGACACTTTGTATAAATCTTAGCATGCTAAACCAGGTTGCTGGTAGGTCTATTCTGTATTGTATTTAAATGTACTTTGAAGGACCACTTGAACGTGAACAAATCGTGATTGTGATGGAGGATATCTAGTGGATAGAAAATCTATTTGAATAAATAACCTACCGCTCTTAATCTTTCGAAAGAAATTATTTTGACTTGAGAATTCATACCTTTTCAAAACACTGGATATAAAAATTCATGCATGCTTTCATAAGCAAAACGTAAAAGGAGAGAACTTATCAAGCATAGATGCGCACCAAGTTGCCTATGAAATGCTTACCTATACATTGCCGTCGTACACTTAGCAGAAACACCGTAAATGTTTCCTAACTAATGTGTAGCAAAAGGGAAAAGCCATTTCTGAAACTGTGTCACATACTGTTTGCATATGCATATCATGATTTACTCACGATGATTCACCTTACACATACAGGCCTCAGTACTAACAAGTAAGACAAGCTTGTTCAACTTTCAATCACGAAGATCAAAGGCTCAACACTCCTCAACATTCATCCGGCTGATAATGCGATGATAATCCTTCATATGAACATCTGAAGTTCTTTTTCAGAGTTTGAAGCATGAGTCATGTCGAGTGTATGTGCCTAAGCATCCCTAAACTGATTGTTATAGTCTTTCCAAAAAAACCCATGCTAATTTTAAACGGACCAACGTGTGAATTTAGCCGTGTGCAAATTTTGTGAGGGTTTACAAAACATGTTACCACCACCGGCATTTACATGCAAACACGAATACCTATATACTATGTATAGTTACTTTCAGCACTATATGAATACTTGTGCGAGGTTGTGCATTATGAAATGTTCATTACTCTAGCCCTTGGAAGGAGCTCACGTTAACTTCGTCTTCTGAGGTTATGATTTTTTGCGCAGTTGTAAGATGCAACTTGGTGTTTGCAGCTTCACACAATCCCTAGACGCGAAATTTCTTACAAGTGATTTCAAATAGATTCCATTTTTATTAATACGAAACGGTTTGATCGGAATACAAAATAATTTAAGAATGCTGGTTACAAGTTACCATTGAATCAATCAAAATGACATCGCTTGCAACGGAGTCCCTTTCACCATTATTTAAAAACGCAACAGTGAGGAGAGGGAGCCTTGAGATATGTCAAAAACTTGGAAACCGACTTCTCTCGCCCAGGAATTCGCCGGTTCACACCAGCGCAAGTCCGGAGAAGTTAAATCCGAACAACTTGTCTGCATTCTTAACTACAGCAAAAAGTGCTGGATCGCATATATTTAGCTTTTGTAATGACCACAACGAAGGCCTATTTACAAACCGTTACCAGCGTCGTGCCTCGGACTCATCGTGGATTGACAACTATTCGTTGACAGCAAATCCTTCGGAAAAACCAAATTCCCGACCTCGTCGGCATTCCTTAACTCCGCAACACCCTTCGCTTCTCTCCAGAGATCGTGGTAAAGGAAGCTCAAAGACTACGCGTGAGAAATACTCAAGGTAAATACGTATTCCATTTAATTCCAAAAATTCACCGTCAAAATGTTTTTGTTGCGTATGTAAACTTTTTTCGAAAATCTTCCCGTAGGAAACCCGAGGACAGTAGAATTCCAACCATAATATGCAGTCTAATTCCGCCAAGCCCTCCGGAGCAAGCTATCCCGACATCCAACAACGAGGAAACTATAATTCCATTCCGCTCGTCACTGCTGAATGTTAGTCAATGTTCAGAGAGCTTCAATGAAGATGTCACCGATGATGCATCAAATTCACATGTGAATCACGAAAGTCTTTCTCAAGAAAATATCCAATACAGTGGAAAGAAAAACCGAAGATGCTCTTCTGAAGTCAAGTATGAGGTCGACGAAGGGCTAGTGAGTTTTGTTGGTCAGCATTTGAACCTAAAACTGAATCCAGATGAGCTTCTGGGTAAAGGAAGCTTTGGAACAGTTGTGGGTGGAATTTATCAAGGTAAAGCATACCAATAACACTATTATATCGTCGAAATAAAAACCATCAGTAAAGAATTTAGTCTGGTGATTCTAATTGCAGGAAAAGGGGTTGCGATTAAAGTATTAAAAACTACAAATGCCCAGAGGAAGGCTTCCGTTCACGGTGAAAGCAATGCGCTAGATCTTCCCTGTCATAACCATATTGCTCGAGTAATTGATGTTTTCCAGTTGGAATCGGACAGGGCATTAATTGTAATGGACAAAATGCACAAAGGAAATTTGCTCGGTTTATTGAATGATCCGTGTATAACAATGAATTGCAACAGAGCAATACAATTTTCCAAGCAGATCGCATTAGGTCTGATATTTTGCCACCGTCACAGTCTTATTCATTTAGATGTAAAGCCTCAAAACGTCTTACTGGACAATCAAAACTGTTGCAAGCTTTCGGACTTTGGTAGTTCACGGAAAATTAACGAACTGGATGCTTCCAATAATAACATTCAGGTACTGCGGCAATGACTAACGAAAAGTTTACAGACTGTTCGCCGACTTTGAAAACCTCAAACCGCGAAACGTTTTTCTTTATAGCTTGCAGGAACCGTCCCATACACAGCTCCTGAGCTGTTCAGCCGGTCACTTCCAACAACTAAATGTGACGTGTACAGTTTAGCAATCACTATGTGGCAAATTCTGACAAGAGAAACACCTTACCAAAATGAAAACGAGCATACTGTGATATTTAGGGTAAGAAAAACTATCTACCAAACTTTACAAACCGTTAAATCAGCTAATTTAGGTATGGATAATTTTTGTTAGGTAGTTGCACAAGGATTGAGACCTAACCAAGCCAAAGATCAAATTAATCAGATTGCAGAAGAGAACGAGTCGGAAAAAAACTTAATTTCGCAATTTACAAAACTTTATGAAGATTCCTGGCATTCTGATCCTGCCAAACGTCCAAGCATGAACGACATTCATCAAAGATTAATTAAGATTCAGTTATTAGGATAAAGTACAACCTTTAATACATACTTGGGCACGTGGAACTTCTCACCTTCATTGAAACACAAAGTATCAAAAAAAGTACAAAGATCATGTAGTCAGTCGTTTTCTTCTAGATAAGATGTTCCTCGTTCTCATGCGTCCGGCATATCTCCACCAGGAACAAGCTAGAATAAAAAATCAGCACATCAGTAATCTCGCCTTAATTGAAGTTCGACAGTAAACACTTATTTAAGCAAGTGAACTACATATGTCCGCTAACAAAAGTACAAACTCGGCTACACGTCATCGTAATTAATAAATAAAACATTCCATAATTGCAAAAGTTCAGCGTAAATTATCGTTTATGCATCGAATTTCAAACCACGATTATACTCACCATTGTAATATTGTTCCCATTCAAAAGAATTTGCTCCAACTTGGTGATTCTACGTCCCTCCGCCGTTTGCTCATACTCCGTGACATCCTCCAGAACCATATTAACGTAATCATCAAACCCTAGCAGCGTCCCGACAATCTCTTTGTCATTTTTCATAATTATATGAATCCGGGATCCAATGCATTTATCCACCAACTCTGAAAGTACAAAATACAAAGCCATGCTCAAACTGTTGACACATTATTATTAATCATACCTACTAGTATAATGTACAGTTTCAATTTTCACTCTAGGAGCTCTCACCAAGGGGAAGCAACGTCGACGGATTTACAGCAGTAGATGACGTCATTTTGTTAAGCAAACCTTGTCAAGAGACAACTTGTGGTGGTAACCTTGATTTTCAGTTATTTTCGGTCCTCTCCTTTCCTAGACACAAACACAAGATCATTTTTAGCACAGCAATTGTCAGTGATCATGGTTTTAAACACTCGTTTTCTACAAAAAGACTTATTGATGTATGAAGCCGCGTGATACCCACAAATAATCACACAAAATCCTCAACAAGTCAACACTCAACAGTACTGCACACATCAAAACGTTCTCTCGTTCCAATTACAATCTATTCAAAACCCGACGCATACTTCACAATACTTTAAAATGAATACCACACAACTGACATCTCTTCTCGCGAAAGTAGATAAATAAATATACCCAGCCGACAATCTGAAACAATAAATTACCTAGATTTTTTGAGGGACTTGTGTGCAAATGTAACTTGTTACAAAACCTACGAATTTAAAACACTGACGATACGCAACACATGCACACGATTTACGCTGATTTACTCCTGTTTTCCCAAGGCTTTGGCTAAAAGCAGATATACCTTCTTAATGAGCTCCTTTTGACGCTTAAAAATTCAGAGATTTTTGTCAAGGATGAAAATCGCGAAAACAGGTGCACTTACAAAAGCAGCGTGAGCCGAGTGTACTTTGTGATGTTATTGAAACACTTCAAAATTCTACCGCTGTGTGAATTCCCTTGTCTCCTTTCGACGAACTTCTCTGATGCCTCATGAAATGTATGCAATTCTTACGCTTAGCAGTCAGTGCTCAGAACGTAAATTTACGTTCCTCCGAAGAACGTAAATTTACGTTCCTGGAACGTAAATTTACGTTCTTTCGTATTTTTAGAAATAATTAAATATTTTTG
>JAHZMW010000556.1:0-10311 GCA_027743745.1 Alloscopus bannaensis | reverse complement strand
GTCAAGTCTGAGAGGGAGTCGTGGTCAAACTTTCCTCCAGCCTTGGAGTACACGCGGTCCACCTCCTTCTGAACTTTTTGTTCCATTTCCGGATTCTGAGAGAGGTAGTACATCATCACGCTGATAATCAGACTGATTTGATCTTGACCTCCGATGAATAAACCGATAGCCAACATGGATAGAGTGTACTCGTTGATATCGAGCGCCTTGAATTCGTCACTCTCCAATTTGTCATGCCACTCGATGCAGTGATCAAGAAAGTCCTTGATTTGACCGGGAATCCTGTCTTGCTTTCGACGCAATTCCATCATTTGCTTGACAATCGCCACGAATTCTCTCATGGACTCCGGGTTTATTAACGTGTTTGGGAGGAATCTCTTGATGAACGGGAAGGCATCTTTGGACAATTTATAATTATAAAAGTTGTATCGAGTTACACGTAATTACAGAGCCAATAGCTAACGTTTTCACTTACAAGTCCATGACGCTAAGGCAGGCGCTTCCACAGCCGGTGGCGACATCAAGATCTTGACAAGTTGCACAAACCGATTATGCAAATCTGACTTTCCAATTTTAACGGAATATTGTGATCTGGCAATCAGCTCTACGAGCATGGCATAAATTGCTCTGGTTGTCCAGAATAAAAGCACATTTTAGAGACGATTGCCACATTGTGTCGCATGTATTATGTATTCAAGTCACAATGTTAGTCTTACTCATCCAATGCGTATTTTCTCCAGTCTTTCTTTCCCAGACTCTTGAATCTCAGTTTTGATCCCAGCGATAAAATCTTGGATGGATTCTGTCATCGCTGGGTTTGCATCCTTCAATCTCACACTGCTAGTAATGATAGGGGTAAGCATGCCCCGTACGGCTTTCCACTTTTCATTTGGGAGAAATTCAAGCAATTCATTCATAACGGGATCGCCGAAATCCAGAGCTCGTTTTTCCATCGAAGTAATCGGCATCTTTGGTGGTAACGGCTCGAATCAGCTCAGGATCACAAATGAAAACTTGCGGTTCTCGACCTTCGTACAACTTCAGAAATAGAATGGATCAATTAGATGGTAGTGTCTTTTCAAATTATGTGTATAATTTCTGTATTGCAAGTATGTACTGTCGCAATATATGTAGAAAGTTACTTACTCCAAAGACAGGCCCATACTTTTTCATCAGGTCAACGTCCACAAGTCCTCCGGGCTTTTCATAGGTCAGCATTGCAGAACCCAGTAGAAAATGGTCTGGCTTCACAACTGGAATCCCTAGTTTTTCCAAACTTCCGAAATTCCATCTTGCATATAATACCAAACCCAGGATAAGGAAGCAAATCACCAAAACTGCGTACAGTGCAATAAGTATCCACATTGTCAAGTCGGTACTTTATCAGAGCGTAGTTTAGGGAATATTTTGCAGAGAAAATGTTACGGAAAAGGAACAGAGTCAACTGATAAATACGACTATATTATCTCGTCAAAAGTACGGAATATGGACTGACAGAGTGAGTGGCTGTAGATGCAAGCCCTGTCATTTCATCTAAAAAAATTCATAAATATCGGACATTCTTTGTCCGCCTACGCGTAAGCTGTGAGCTAGTAACATAGTCTCACGATGATGAAACACAGGCCCACATATTTTGCTGTTTCAAGGACAAAGTTCTTTCGTGTTGAAGTATATAGTAATACAAACCATCTTTGCATGCCTACCATTACCATTAGATGCAGAACGGTGGAAGTGATGCTATGCTTTGGTGTGCAATTGATGATAGAAGAGAGTAATACGCAGATATAATATAGTAGTAACAGGCAATGAGAATGTTTTGCTTCCAGCAGAAGATCTACGTTGACATACATGTAAATCTGTATACATATACGTAACATTGTGCAACTACACATCACAATGAATATATATGTAGTTGTAATTGCATATTGCATAATGAAAAGTCAATAATGCACTTTCTTCATTAGATTTTTACTTGACAAACTCTCACCTCCCCGACTCAATCATGTATCCCAAGATCTTATGAAAAAATTGTCAGTTCCTCTTGTTATTTAGTCTAAATACTATAAACCCGATGGCATTTTATGTACCTTTATATCAAATTGAAATGGACGCCAGAAACACAGCGCTTTTGAACGTATAACATATGCACAATGAACTTGGTATGAATACAATACAATCATTTCAAACAGTTTTATTGAAATTCACAAAGTGAATTAGAATGTCAGCTTACTTCACAGTTGTTCAATCAAACAAGACGTATAGCAGTAATACCTATTACAAGCATTTTAAAACGCATCAAAACTACATTTGAATAAATACATTATAATAATGAACACACGGCTCACACTGCCTCTATTTCAATTTAGCTTCAACATCTTCGCAGGAGAAAGTCCTATGATTCCTTCAGATAAATTCATAAACAGTGTATGATTTCCGTTATACCAAAATTCGAACTGGAGCACAAGACATGCTTTCACTTCCGCATTATCGTTTCCGCATACTCTCAAAACACGAACGGAGAAAGTTGACAGCTTTACCAGAAAGGCGTACAGCAGTATTGCGATTCCGACAATGGAGCAAGCAGCGCATTCGGTGCTGTTCCAAAGAGTCATTGTTCCTGCATATTCAAAATAAAATCCCGTTTCATAAAAAGTATTGTATCGCTGAAAGTCGAGATGTCATGAAAATTTTCCCATGAAATATTTATGCTTTGCTGTACCGATAATAAACGCTATAAGAAGCGCCCCCAAATGCTTAAGTCGAACGGATCCACAAAGCGATAATATTATTAGTATGGTGGCCAACAAGACTCCTCCAACAAAGAGAGACGCGATGAGACGTATTCCCAAAATAAACAATTTCTCCTTCAGCAATAGACCAATGAATGTAAGAAAATCCCAGGTTTCACTCAAACTGCGCTGCCAGTATTGCAAATCAAAAATTGTTGAAGTTTCCTCCATCATTCTGTAGTAGTCCTCTGCTCTTTGTTGAGCTTCAATAAAGTCCTCGGTAAGCTCTGGAGAGACTACTGAATCGTCTTCCTCGTCCACCTCGACGATACTTTTCAGACAACTTCGACTGGTGCAACCTCCAGCGTAATCAGCATTCAGATCTGAACCCCAAAGTGACATTCTAAAATGTCGTAATTTATCTCCAGCTCTGAGTGACACCAAGTCCACCAAGTTTTGCTCATGAACGTAATTTTTAAAAATTCACTTGTAAAAATCCTGCCAACCAAGCTAGCCTAGAAAATTCCCTGTTCGTATCAGTCTTCGAATTTAGCTCCTTTTTTGTTTCCTTCGACCGACTATGCAGCTAATGAATAAAATTCGTAAACATGCATTTGCTAAGAAATCAGTTCTACTACTTTTATTCTAATTACCACTTTTTGATTTCACAGCTTGTTGTCAACAGTATTCGATTTTTTTGCTTAAGTTTTTATAAATACAGAAAATGAAAATATAGCCCACACTCGATTAGAATGACAAAGAAATTGGTACATTGTGTAACATGATCGTTTATTATATCAGACGTATAAAGACTTTCTAAACAAAACTAGTTTTCTCTTTGTTCTCATATACATACAATTAATGACTATTTCAGTAAAAAGGTTCCTCTATAGTTACCCATAAGTGCTTAAAACATTGCATTCCCTTACATCATTCCTCCCATTC
This sequence comes from Alloscopus bannaensis, assembly GCA_027743745.1. Classification (NCBI taxonomy): domain Eukaryota; kingdom Metazoa; phylum Arthropoda; class Collembola; order Entomobryomorpha; family Entomobryidae; genus Alloscopus; species Alloscopus bannaensis. The sequence goes on along the minus strand of JAHZMW010000556.1, from coordinate 6,637 downwards.
CGCCCATACCACCCATTCCTCCCATGCCACCCATACCGCCCATTCCCATTTCCTTTTCTTCCTTGGGAATTTCGGTGACAACGGCTTCCGCAGTTGAAAGTAAACTGGCAACTCCTGCAGCGTCCATAAGTGCAGTTCGAACAACTTTGGTGGGGTCAATGATACCAGATTCGATCATGTTGCAGAATTTATTGTTCATGGCGTCGTAGCCAAATTGCTTATCGGAGCTGTCCATTACTTTAGCTACAATGAGGGAAGAGTCTACGCCGGCATTCTTGGCGATTTGCATACAAGGTTGAATTAAGGCTTTTCTGACAATGTCAATTCCCCGTTTCTGATCTTCGTTGGCTGGCTGAAGAGTATCTAAACTTTTTAGGCATCCGGCATTCTTCGCAATTTGCATACAAGGTTGAATTAAGGCTTTTCTGACAATGTCAATTCCCCGTTTCTGATCTTCGTTGGCTGGCTGAAGAGTATCTAGACTTTTTAGGCAACGGATGAGCGCACTTCCGCCTCCTGGAACAATTCCTTCTTCAATGGCCGCTCGGGTTGCATTGAGTGCGTCATTTACCCGATCTTTCTTCTCGTTAACCTCAATTTCGCTGCCTCCTCCAACTTTCAAAACACCCACGCCTAGAAAAATAAACCCCCATCAGTAATTTGCACGATCTCTTCATACATTTACTCATCATCATCATCATCATCGTGTAATTTTTTTATTATTTCACAAGTACCTGCTGCAAGTCTGGCCAAACGCTCTTGGAGTTTCTCCTTCTCATATTCAGAGTTTGTCTCTTTGATTTGATCCTTGATTGTTTCAACTCGTCTGGTGACATCTTCCTTCTTTCCTTTACCTTTCAGCAACAATGTATCATCCTTGGTAATAGAGACTTCTCCGACTTGTCCGAGATCACTAAGCTGCACGTCCTCAAGTTTAACAAGCTCTGCTTCGTCACCGAAAACAATTCCACCGGATGCGACGGCCATGTCATGAAGCGTATTTTTGCGATTATCGCCAAAGCCAGGTGCTTTAACTGCAGCAACTTGCAGGCCAATCTTTATTCTGTTTCAAAGAGGGCAAGAGGGGAAGGAACGCTTATATAACTCTTCTTTTCGGCAATTGGCAATCGTGTCTACTATCAGAGTAATTTAGTAATTACCTATTGACAACGAGAGTAGAGAGAGCTTCGCCATCAACATCTTCAGCTACGATGAGTAAGGGTTTCCTCTGGGCGTTAGCCAATTCAAGGGCTGGAATGATTGACTGAACGGAAGATATCTTCTTTTCAGAAAGCAAAACTAAGCAGTCTTGGAACTCAACTTTGGCCCCCTTGGCTGTGTTAATGAAGTAGGGAGAAATGTATCCACGATCAAACTTCATGCCCTCGATGACCTCTAATTCGTCATTCAGTGTCTTGCCGTCTTTAACCGTAATGACACCATCACGGCCAACCTAATGATGGAGCAATAAAAACAAATCCACCAACAAATAAAATCTTACTGTGCATGAGAAAACTACATTTACATGCGCACACGCATTTAGGGGTTGAAAGTGTTTTCCTATAATAAAGAGCATTACAGGAGACAGGTCAATTGGCATAACAATAAGAATTCATCTCAATGAAAAATCATCCACTCCACCCTCTCTATCGTATCTAAAAATCTACTCACCTTGGGACCCATTGTAACTGCAACAGCGTCTGCAAGAACATCAACTCCTTGGAGCATCTGAGCCCTTACATCTCCTCCGAACCTGACATCCTTCGCATACGAGCGCTGACTTTGATATGAGGCAGGAATGACATTAGCTAAAGGTGACTGGAAATTCGTCAGTCTCGCAAGACCAACTTGACGGGCCAAAATGGGTAACCGGTACATCTACAACAACCATACTTATTATGTATATCATTCAAAATCCGCTTATTTCACCTGTTCAAAAATTCATCGAAATTACAAATTACCTTAAACTATTCCCGACTTCCTGAGCTCAAACGATAACACCAAAAGTAGTACCCACGACCTTGAAAAAGAGCCGGTATCAAGCAAACTAGGTATTATTATTACTGTTCACTCTCAAAGAATTGAAAACGTGTGTGTAATGATTAGAAAATGCACCGGAAATTGACTGAACTAATTGACTTCCTCGAAGGTAAACTTTTATGTGCCTCTTTCTTCAAATCCAATCGAGATTTCTAGTAAAAAAAAATTGTGTAAATCGTCTTGACGAGCGAACACGTGTGGTACACCAGCGAGAGGAACGAGGAAAAGGTATTAGTTAGACACACCAGATACAAAGTTTACATGCGAAGAAGGTTTCAAACTTCAGTCAGCTCTTACATCAGAAAAAAATTCATTCGCTACTAAAAAAGCCGGAGAAGGGGCGAGAAAACGGCGTGCACGTCCATGATAAAACATCGTTTACTTTGCTCGTCTCCTCCAGCAGGATGTAGAAAAAGGGCGTTCAGACGAGACGCAAAGATAATTTTACAAAAATTATATTTCATATACACTCATTTAGCACAAAGATTTAATTGCTACATTAACTAACAATTAGATAACTACCGTAATTATTAAATATTACGATAATTGTAGTTAAGTGTAACGACAGATATGAACGGACCGTGAGGGATGCGCGCGAGCATGTAGGTTCCTATAAAATTGTCGGAGATTACAACTCTTTCATAAAAAAAGAGTTTCGTGAGCATGTGAGCGATAGGAAATTTCTGGAAGATGTACATACTCTTTGCAGAGCTAAACAACTAACTTCGTGTTTTGTAGAGGAGACGAGAAGAGAAGAAGGTAGAAAGTAGGTTTTGGCCGTAGAAGTTGAGGAGTGTAGTGTCTGGCAAAGCGTAGAAAGAACTTCATTTTTCTACTTGTCTAGCTTAGCACGTGTTGTCCAGCGTTTTCAAGAGTAAAACTCGCCGACTTTGAGATCCTAATACTAACCCAGTTGTGTGCAGCTGAATTGCATCATATCAACATCGGCAGTCAAGGTAAGATTTTTAAAAATTATAAATTATTGTGTTGACGGCTCAGGTTTTGAGTTTTATTTAGCAAATTAGAAAGTTATTGTTGTACAAAATAGGAGAATAGGTGATATTGCAGAGTTGTTAGAGAATTAGGTGTTTCGGTTTGGAATAGGGAATAGGATTTAACAACTTTAATTGTCATTTTTGAATAGGAAACGAGGAATTGCAGATTTTCCAGTGCGGTGCGATATAAACGAGATAAGAGCGTGATTCTGTGCAGCCAAGTATTGAACAGCTCAGCTGATTGTCGATTTCCAGAGGGTCTTTGAATTTCTCAAGAATTTAAAATGGTAAGAATGACAGTTTGCTCACTCTTCTTGGTGTTAAATTGTATGTTTAGGGCACAATGGATTATAAATATTTGTTGTTTATGTAGGCCGCGGCAGCACGTGTGGCAGTGGAATCAATTGCTAAAAGGGTTAGGCCCTTGTTCGACAGGGTGCTGATTGAGAAAGCAGAGCCAATTTCTAAGACTAAGGGCGGTTTGTATATCCCGGAGAAGGCACAAGGACGAGTGGTTCATGGTACCATTGTTGCGGCAGGGCCTGGAGCTAGAGATCAGGTACATATATACGAAAATCTTGGTTATAAAAGTTAAGCCGAACGTTGAGTAGTTTTCAAAAGCGGGCGTAATAAGAGTTTTCTAATGCTTTTCAGAAAGGACAAAATATTCCCTTGTCGGTATCAGTTGGCGATTCAGTCCTTTTGCCGGAATATGGTGGCACCAAAGTTGAGTTGGAATCCAAGGACTATTACCTCTACCGAGAAAGTGACATTTTGGCCAAACTCCAGGAATGAATTGACATTTTGTCAACGTCTTTGATAACAAAACTGCTCTACTAGAAGGTTTTGTTCACATCTGCAATTTATTGCCATTTAAACTAACGTCAATGTTTGTATGCAGCAGGGCCCTTGAAGTAGAGTTGTCTTACTACAGTCAAATAGTCATAGTCGTATTTTATATATTACAAACTTGTCTCGTAGATTCTGAATGTTCCAAGCTCTCAAATATGGAGAAGAATAATCCGTTATACAAATATATACGAGCTAAATTATAGTAACAAAATGTGTGAAATGAGAGCGTAAGTAATTAATTACTACTTTGAAGTAAAAATCTTCATTTATTTTTATTTTGAATTGGTTCACATGCAGAATTGCATTGATGATTATCTATTTACAACAAGGACTATCGATTTTTCTACGAATACTAGTTGCATATTTTGGGTGCATAAATACTTTTGGTTGATTTAATTATTTGGTTAATGGCTTTAGACTTTTTTAGAGGATTTATTTACCCAACCAAGACTGTAAGTCGTGGGGATGCAGGAATATCTAGTACTTCCATTATCATTGTACGCGAGCTTAGGAAGACTTGAAACAAAGCATGTAACATGTATGGGATCTGGGATTGGGATATTGAAGCTGTCACAGGATTAAAGAACTCTAGGGGAGGCGAGCCCACATCCCGAAGGCCTTCGGCTCTGCATCGTTTTCTCCGAACGAATTCGATCGAGCTGAGTGCTGAGAGAGCAAGGGAAGAGCTTTCCCGAGAGTGCATTGTTACTTTTGTATGTTCTGATTTTGCGAATTGTGGCACCTACTAGCACACTTTTTGCTTTACTTATTGTGCTAGTTTCAAAGAAGAATATGTCAGCGAGTTCTCAGTATATCCTATCCCCAGCACTAAAGAAGTGAAAGTTCTATCCACAATTCATATATCGCAAAATAAACACAGGGCGAATTACTGATTTTTGCTTGCGTAAGCAAACAAGACGTAAAAGCTACATGTATACATGTATGTTTAATTTTTGCGGGTGTAACCTTGAAAGTTGAAGTCTGAGTCACTTTGTATACGTTTTCGCCGTAAAACCGATCATCACAAGGAGCTTCGATTTTAAAAAGATTGCATCACATCTCTGTCGTTCCTTGTCAGTTAGTGTTCATTGCCAACTGAGTGACGAGGCACAGCAAAGTTTTAAAAGCGTTTTCCATTGGGGACACTCTTCACATTTGTGCTAAATTGTAAAAAACATTCGTTCACCGAAACTGTTTGAACTGAGAGCAATTCAGTGCTGCATTGTTCTTGACGCTTCTCGTTAAGCAGAGGAGCAGCAAACTCATAACATAACTACCAGGAAATTCATCTGCTAAATCAATTTTCTCAATTCTAGTAAGATTTTGTTATTTTTAATTTTATATAATATAAGCAAAAACTAACGATTGAAAGACAAAGAAATGAGTATCATTTCTCAAGCATTCTATTATTGCTACACGTGAATACTTAATATAAGAATGGCTGACTTTAGTAATTTGAGAATTTCTTCAGCGTTTATGGCTCCATTCATTTGTTCCATTTTCTTAATTATGCCCACACTGCGCATTGTGGAATGTCAGTTCTTATGCTCAGTTTGACAATTCAACCAATATCTTTTGTCACAACCAAACCATTTTTTTAGATTTCGGTGTGGGTTTTATAGGCACTATACACTCTATAAACTTTACTGTTACTGACAGCCACAAAACTCGCCTTGATTTTTCTTTTTGAAGTTTCATGTTATGCATATCTTCAAGCTACGATGTTGCCCTTACCCTAGTCGTTGTAAAGGAATAACAATATTCAAGCCCTAAGTGAAATAAAAAATCCTGGAATTTTCTACTGTAACAGCAGCTATTCCGTTTATGAGAAACATTTCAGTTTGTTTTATACACAAAAGTTACAAACTCTACCAATTGTTTAGTACAGAGAGACACTCACTGAAAGATATAAAGATACGTAATCCTTGCCTCTCTGCGTCTTCAGAAAGGACACGGCCCTTGCGAGTATTACCTTGAATCCCTTGAACTCATTCAAGGTGTTTCATTGAACTTCATACAAACGTTCCAGCCACACTGCTCTTAGGTTTTTACGTGCCTGTATTTGCTGATCGTGAATGTGGAGAACAATCTGTTGAGGAATGAAACGAAATAAAAATTATTTGTTCTCTTTGTCTCTTTGATTATTACAGCTACAGCCTCGTGCAAAACGGCAATGCAAATTAACAAAAATGGTTACTGAAATCATCAACTGGTAAGCAAACCCATTTTGCATTACACTAATTAATATTTTACGACATCGGTTACGTGAGCATAAGAATGTTCACGATTGAGCGGCACGCACTTTTGATGCATTTGTGATTTATTGGAACATACGGATTTGCACGCACCATTCCATATTGATCAACGAAAGTGCGAGCACGCAATCACTATTCACGAGTTTCTTATAAAATGTATATTATACCTTCATGCCTTTGTGACATGCACTTTCATCTAAACTTGTGCTTCGTAAAGATAAGAACTGGTAAAATCTGGTTTGTCTTGTCGTACTAATGGCTGTCTATTTTTACACGAAAGCTCAACTTTTATAGCAAAAAAATTAAATGGGGCTATTAGTATGGTTGGTCTCTTCGCTACATAGGTAATAGACCTACAGTGTACAAGGAGGATCTACATTTTCCCATGATTAATTAGGCATCCGTACATGCACACGAATATTAGCGAGACATGTGCTTTACTCATATTTCATGTCGTCAGCAAACTCATTATTCTTTGCCGACAGAATGTAAAGC
>JAHZMW010000555.1:0-37050 GCA_027743745.1 Alloscopus bannaensis | reverse complement strand
TTTTTTGTGGTAAAAATTGTTCCCGATATATTCTTCCTCGTATTTCTTGATGAAAGTGAGAGTCTCCTTTTTTATCTCACTCGTCCAGAGGGTGAGCGAAGATGTGATCGAATGTGTCCTGTTCTCGTGTCGACTGGTTCTTGCGACAATGAGGATCCCCGCCCTCGTCGACCCCATCTCGAGTGGTGCTTCAGCTGAGCCAAAAACCTTGGAGAAAAAAGAGGGAGCAAAAGCAAAAAAATTGTAATAAAAGACAGAAGAGGAAAGAGAGAGAGAAAATGCAAAAATTCCAGTTTTTCGCTTCTCTTGTAAAAAACGTTAGAATTCGTTTAAAATGAGAAAGAAATAGATTATTATGTGACCAATACTACGGCACAGAGGGTTAGTAAAGAGTTGTTGGTATTTGTAAACACATTTCAGTCATTATTTGCAAATATTGCAAAATTAAAGATTCACACATAGATCCAAACATGATTAGCCGGTAGATTTAGGCGTTAGTAGTATAACGAGAAAATGGAGAAAACGGCGAGATTTTTTTAGGATTTCCTAAAAGGTGAAAAGTACAGCTAAAGTGTGACAGTTAGTCGCGTTTTTTATAAATGACTGAAATAAAAATCCGCGAATGTTAGTTTGTGAAAGTCGACAGTCGCACAGAGTCGAAAAAAATGAGTGTGCTTTCTAAAGCAAAATGTGATACATCATTAAGGTCAATCTCATCAAGATCTTACTAATATGATGTTGTGCATTATTTTGAAAGTATTTTTTGACAGGTTACAATTTGAGTGATGGCTGGATTGGAATATGCTTTTCTCTAACTTGACATATTGGTGTCAGTGCGTTGAAACCATATTTAGCTCTTTAAACGCATTTCACATTAATATTTTTTTCATCTACACAAACCTTAAATACATAACGACACGAGGGAAATCAGAGCCATTAAAAATAGCGTTGTATGCAATTTATATTGTGACACATGCAATGCGAAAACTTTGTTTTCTTTCTCAACTCCTTTTTAGTCACTATCTCTATATAATTTCTCCTACAGAAAAAATCTAATCTCACCACTCCTGCGAACTGTCAAACGATATGTCAGAGTTCTCTCACGAGAAGTGGAGTGAGTGGGTGGCTTTCAAAAATGACTTTGCCAAATGTCCCAAACGTGAAGTTCCACTAATTGGAAGTTACTACTCGAATATCAACTACGAACACGTAAATGCACATTCAACAACATTTAATCTAAAAAGCCGTCGAAGCGAAATGCAGACAAATTGCTTGAAAAACATACAAATCCAATTCTTTCAGTTTTTTACAACATCAAAAAGCAAATGACAAATGACACATTGTAACGTTAGAGCAACAATCACAATTACAGTCTGTTAATTTCGGTAAGTTTCAGAAAAAGTTACTAAAACGTAATGGCCCGCTGTTAAGTGACTTGTGACATTAATATTTTCATTCTTCCCTCAAAGTGCCCACGAACTTGACGAAAGCCTAAAGTGAGTTGGTCCATCTTAAAAAAGGACCTCTGACAATACGGAACACTCCGACTTTTATATTTAGTGTTGAAAACAAATAAAAGGAGCAAGTGGAGCATGAATGGTTTATTGGATCGTTCCCAATTACTTCCCATATTCACAGGAGAATATTATACTTTCTGGTACTAACAGCTTTTGCCATTTTGGCCTGTGGCAAGCGTTTTTTATATATACCAAAAAAAAAGTTTCGTACAAAAAAAAACGACAAAATGGCAATTGACAACGGGAGAGAATCTAATATATTATCTTTTAAGGGTTTGGTTGCAGTTGATGGTAAAAAATAGAGTGCACCATGTCATTAGTACAATTCGCTCGTGATTTACGGCGGTGTGTGTGTCATTTGGAAAAAAGAGCCTTTTTTCTTCTCTCTGAGCCAAAGCAAGATTAGTGTGAAGATGCACTACAAAAGCATGCTCAAAATGAATTATTAGATCAAGACACTTTTTAAGGCATGCACTGCTCAGGGATATAGTAAAAGTACATAAATATTGAGTTTTCGGAGGATTATTGGTTGACTGATGATGAGTTGGTTGATTTCCACGGAAAGTCTTCATTTGAGGTTCCGGGCAAGTCGATAAAACGTTTGACACAAGTCAAGGACACCATTTTTGAAGGTTAGAATCCACTATTTTCAGTTCTTATTGTTACGAGTTTATATGGAGAGTGGTGGCTCTTAAATGGGCATTGGCCAACTTTTCTTGGGCTATTAATTCGATGAATTATTATTATCATTCGATGTGACAAGCCTGTTCCCGTATGACTCATATTTTCGTACAGAAGGAGTGGAGCGAGCTAATTGAAGTATGATGAATGGAATGAGTCGTGACAGTGGAAATTGTCTTTTGTTCTTTCTCTCAAGAGTGGATTCACCATTTTTGACAAAAAGACGGACTCACAGAGCTCTCAAATGGGGTCTTGAGAAGCATAATAATATTTGTAAAGAAATTGGGTGAGGGCCACGTAGCTAAAACTTATGAAGGGCGTGTTTTGTACATGGTTTAATAACAGAGATGGACTGACGTTTTGGTTCTTTGTAAAAAGAATTCGTGAATGTGTGAACTTTTTATTTATAGTAAGGTAGCGATTAGGCGAGAAAAATGTGAGAAAAGTGATCTAAGAAACTAGATTATTGTTAATTTACGTATTTACCCGTAAATACATTGTAACTTTCTGAAAATTTATGCGGTACTTCTGCTTAAAAATTTCTAGAGGTTTGTAAGGATGCGTTCCTATTTTAGAAAATATTATTTATATTATTAGCATTAATGTCTCAAGAGTTATTTGTTGAAAAGAGGAACGTGGGTAAACGGCACATTTTGGAAATGGAAACTTTAAAAATTGTTCTGAGAACGGTAAATCAATATCTGATCGTGAAATGGAAATGACACTTTCACAACGCACTACTAAAAAAATCGCAATAATAATGACTCACTGTGCCGTTCATATAATAGAATGACTTTCAATGTTTAGATTAGAAAAGGAAAAATATATATTGAAAATGATGCTTTACCATACATTCATACCATAATTAGGTAACGTGTAACACATTTTTTTACATCTTCATCATCACTGGTCACGAACACACATATGACATATGGTGTACATCACAGTGACGAAATACAGAGAATATTAGAGAAGCATTGTTAGAAAGACTTAACTCTACGAAAAGAAAGGTTATAATTTGAAACAAATTTTGATACAGTTGTAGTAGCTCGTATCCCGACAAAGTTTGAGTTAATATTTTTGACGCAATATACGGTTTGCTTGCAACTTGCAAAATCATTTTTGTGGCATTATTCGCATTAAATTTTGTGGTCAAGTACTTTTTCGGTTGCATGTTAGTACTTTAGTGATAGAGAAAGGGTGCTGGATATATATTTTTTGGGGAAAAAATCCATCACAAGGACAGATTTTCTTGGCTTTCTCTCTTTTTGTGTGTGAAATTTTTTCAGCTTTAAAAAAGTGGGTATATTTTTTTTTGCATGGCGCTTGCTTAGTGTGGAGGGAATGTGAAGGAAAGAAATTTTTAGAAAATTTTGGGTGGAATGAGATTTTTTAGGAGGATTGGGGAAAGGTTGTGCAGTGTGATGTTTTGCAGTAGCGTGAGTTTGTGGTGACAATAAATGCTTGTGAGTTTGTGAAAGTGTGTCGATTCTTGTGCATTGTGAGGGTGAGTGAAAGTTTTTGTCACTTTAGTCAGCTAAATTACAGAAAACCTCTGTACAGTTTCTTATGTTTGTTAACACGTTAGTTTGACATTACATTCTTGTTTAGTGTTTAGTTAAGCAGAAAGATTTAGTGATTATAGTTTGTCTTTTGACGTGATGTTAGAGAGGCACTCCGCAAAATTTTAAAATGATTTAAAAGGAACTTAAAAACGATAAGCATATTTAAAATTTAGTTGCAAAATTCCTTGATTTGAGACATGCATACTTTGTATTATGCACCTGAAAATTACAAATGATATGCAACTTAAAATGACCATCTTACTGCCAATGTGCTTCAGCACAAAAACATTGGTAATACTTGGATGACGTGTATTTTCCTATTTTTGGGGCAGTTTGAGACACAAAATCTCCAGTCGATGTCCTCCTCTCTCGAGACAATAAAAGCAATCCATTCTACCAAGTTTTCCTGGAAAACCTTTCTACTCTTCAAGTCAACCGTACAAGTCACTTCAAAGTACAAAAAAGAAGCGAGAGAGTCTTACTAGTTTGTGTGAGTTGTTTTTAGTCAAGTATGACAAAGCAAGAACATTCAGCAACCTTTTAGTGAGCTCAAGCCTAAGAAAAGGTCGATACACTCGAAAAACAAAAAATTCTTTCACTTTGTGTCCCATGCCAGTTAAGTTGTGAGTATCAGCATTTATTATAGAGTGTTTTGCAGGTTGTTCAACACAAAATAAATATATAGAGTTTTGTTTTTACCTGTAAACTTTTCCCTAGTCACTTACACAAATACAACTCTTTTTTGGTGGAAAAATGGCAAAAAACACAGACGAAATGAAAAGTGACAGTGATTCATGTCTTTATCGAGTCACAATATCATTTTTTTTACTGATTCTTTTCTCCTTCTCTCACAAGAATAAAACAGTACTTTTTTTCTATAAGGCAATAGGAAGTAGCAATAATCATAGATTTGTGAATATTTGTTTTTTGTAAAGAGCTGTTCCTACATAAAACGGACTTTCTTAAGAAAAAACACACATCACAACACACGAGGGAGTGCTATTATAGGTATATTTTATGTATACTTCTATTTCTTTGTAATGTCACTTTCAATGCTTGAAAAAAATGTTGTTTTTGGAGACATTAAGGAAACAAAGGGTCACAGGTTCAAAAAGGTCGGATTGAATTTAAAGAAAAAATGATAAAGTAGGAGGCACAGTGTGATCATGTCATGGTGTCATGTTCGTGTTTCATTTTTCACTTAATCTATTCCTTTTTACAGTTTTAGTCACATTTCTACTCGTGTGGGCGACAGTGTTTGATTTTGAAGTGGAAATATTTCTTTTTAAGCCATCAGAATATGAATGTGAAGTGTTTTCTTGTTTTCAGAAAAATCTCGTTCTGATATGCATTTTTGGGGTGAACTCACTATTTTCTTGACAAATCTTCTTTTTCACACTCATAACGTAAAAAAGGAGTAGGAATGACTTGAAACGAAAAATACTTAGTATCTGTATATAATAATGTGTCTAAAAAGATGTGTACATTTTGTTGGTGCTGTTTTAGCTAACAATTTGTTGTATACAGCCAGGTACGGTAGAAGCTTGATTTAAAACTTGTTGAGAATTGAATATGTTCTTCACAAACTAAAGTAGTTTTTGTAATCCTAATATTTTTCTTGCGGTCAGGTGGTCTGAGCAAATATACTGTAGATCATGTGTGGATAAGGTACTTTGGTAAATTATTGTAATGCAGTGTACTTCTCATTTTGGAATAAATGTTTTCTCACTTGTGATGATCATGATTATGATATATTGGATAGCCTAAGCTTAGCTAATCTCGTTAAGTACAACTTTCTAATTCTACCCCATATTTTAGATTATATTTAGTAGGGCGACTTATTAAAGGCAAAAGTATTGTGAACGAGGCTGGAGAAATGCTGAATTTCGAAGGCCTGGAAAACTCACTTGCTGACTGGTAACATTGTGGTGTGTTTTCTGAAAAAATATTTTGTAATTGCAAACTGCACACTCTCTGTGTTTAAGGTTTCATTATGATTCCTACTTTCCCTTCACTTTCTCCAGGAATTGTGGTTGATTTCTCATTTAAGGCCAAAGAGGTTGAGTAGCTCGCGAGGTTTGTGGATGAAAGGAAATGGCTAATTACAATTTTTCCTTGTTCTCTGTGAGAGAAAGGATGATCTCTTTTAATTAAAGAGGTGATTTTTACGGGGAAGAAATTTTAAGTGAATGGAATACGAGGTCAGAATCCCTAAACTCCTTTCACTTGGACAGTTTCGACTTTCCTGGCTAATCCATAAAAGGTAATAAAAGGGGAGAACGAGCTCATTTCCTTGACTAGCACGAAATCCCAAGTGTCTACCAGCCGTGGGTATATTGGTATTTGTGTAAAATGTTTTCACTCAAATTGTGTGAGCGTGCCAACGAACCTTTTCCTCGTTTAGATATACTAGGTGGGTGGTCTGGTGAAATGTGCCTAGGTAAAACTGTATTTTGTGTAACGTTTTTTCTGTAAATGTGGCTTAATGATAGTAGGAGTGATTTGTGTTGGTGTGAGTGTACTGACTAAGGTTATTTTGAGGTTGTTGTTGATGATGATGGGTGACAGTGGTGGAAGGATTGTGTGTAAGGGACTGGGCTGAAGAGACGGAAATCGAGTTGGACTGGGGGGAGTACCCTGCGGGGGGAGGGTTCACAAAGTGATTCTCGAGGCCTGCACGGCTAAGGCGGGGCATTGCGGAATCACGACTCGGAAGCTCTGGAGGCTTCTCTTCTTCCTTTGGTCCACGAAAGCGCCTGCAATTCGACGTGACACAGAATAACACACAACACACAATAAATCAACGGGGAAAACAGAAAGTACACGAAAAAACAATAACGATCTGACGTCTCGACCAGAACAAAGAGAGCTGACAGGGAGTTACTAATTACTCCGCATTTTTTTCCACAAACTAATATTGGTATACCGCAATACACGGTCGACTTTTTCTTAGAGATGAAAGAAGTTTTAATCTCGAGGCTAATTTCTGGGAAACAAGGTGTTGCCGAAAATGTCAAGGAGCGAAACGACTTTCGAGTGGTTGCAGCGGAACACCAATATAACGTCAAAAATATTTCTCAATTTTCTCGAGAACTTTTCATTTACAACTCACAATCTGGCATATTTTTGTCGCATATATCCAGAGCTTTTTGTCTTCGCTTCACCGGATCTCTGTTTATCTAGTGCTACAACAATTACATATATTCCGCAAGTTTTCTTTTGAAGAATAACACAATCATGAGGTAATTAACACATTACGCTTGTTTACGGTAAGGTTGTTTACGGAAAACGAAAGGCGGTATAAGGCGAACAAATGATCTTCTCGCAAAACATTACACAGAGTATATAACATAGTACACAACAAGTCGAGTTTTTAACATTCAAAGAACAACAACGAGACATACACATCTACGATTTCTTGTTCTAAAGAAGGTCTCTAATTGAAAGCTCTCTAAACAGCTACATATAGATGAACAGTTTGTAGCGCTAAGAATGCTTCTAAGTATTTTTTTCTCATATCTCATTATATAGTATATTGTATTTATGATACTTTTTTGTGTTTTTTTGGTTCTCTACACATTCGATACAGATACAGAGAGAGACAGATTACGTAATATACAGACAAAGATTTGGATTGTTTGTCAAATTATAGTGTTTATAGCATTTCTGGAAGATGCTGCACTATGGTCATATCGCAAGACAAAAATATAGACATCTACAAACAAACTAATGACGTATTTGTATGCTGGTGTAAATATGCTCACTGGTGAAACAATTCCTAAAACATTTATGATGGTTTTATGACACATTCCACTAATCCTAATCACAGTGTTATAAGAGTTTTAACATCTAACTTCAAAGAAGATGGAGATAAAACCGAGAATATTGTGGGGAGACGTGTAAGCTATTATTTGTGCTTTTATTTATGTATTAATCAACGCAGGAGATTGTTTGGAAGGTTTACCTGAAAACCAGTACTGAACTGATGAATTTCCCTGTAATCGAGTTGCGACTTGCTAAAAACTTCATGGAAATTCTTAAACGCTAGAAGACTGTCTTAAAATACCGGTCATTCTTTGCTATCATATATCTGACAAAGTAACGGTCGATACATCGACGTTATAAAAAATTGACTGAAGTAGGTTGTCAAAATTGATCTGTAGGTCTAGAACATAAATCATCGTTGTTGTAGTAAGTAACGCAGTTATTTTGTATGTTAATTTTTTGCGTCTAGATAGATTCGAGAGCCAGAGGCTTTACTACCTTCAAAAATTGCTGGTTACGGGTATATCTGCTTTTAGGAAGGCAATCTATTTAGAAAAAAGAGCTCAACTCCTTGTCTTTTTTTGTGAATTCTGGGAATGAAAGAGACAACGTTGTTGTCCAAACATTTTTTATAAAAGGCAATAGTGGACTATGTAATGCGATAGATGGGGAGGCAAGAAGTTATTCAACATTGTAATTTTTTTTATATTAATACTTTTAAAAAACTTTTATTTTTCCTTGTCCCTGTACCTCAAACTGTTATAATGATTGACTGGCTAAAGATTGTTCCCTCACAATCCTACAGGAAATTGGAAGAAGTATCATAAGACGAAAGTTGATTTTTTTTACAAATCTTCCAGCTCTGAAAACTAGATGACCGGCTACCTAATTTCCAGTTAAATTTCATAAATCTTTAATATTTTATAAAAGAACGTCAGCACTTGACCCCTACGAAGCTCTCCCGAAACGGTTTCAATATTTTCGCTGAAATACCTGTCTATACTCTGTTAATAATACTGTTCGTTGACCCGTTTTGGAGGCTACTTCTTTTTTGCAGCACCAAAGATATAATGGCTCGCCTCGAGCGATTGTATTGATTGTTTTCAATTCTTTATGACTACCAACAAATCCTGGAAACTGTCCCTACACCATTTAGCTAATTGATAGGCATCTCCAACCTGAATTTATACTTCCAGTTCCGCTTCCACGCTTTCTGCATTTAATACTGGTCGCGAATCCCATAAATCCTGTTTCATTGCTGAAAGCGAGTGTGTCTTCTGCCTAAAGAGGATTATCCACTAATCCGTTCTGTATACACCTTTCCATGCTGCTAAATGGAGAAGACTAATCTAGTAATTCCCTCTGTTATAGTACTGAATGCTTTCTATTTCTGATTAATTCCGGAGAGTCAATGCGCAGAAAAATGTATCATGTCACTGTATTTCCCTGCTTTACGACCTACAATGACGTAAGCACGCATATTGATCTGGTCTTTGTGCGTCCTCAATTTTGTTTGTGACCAGAATCATATGAAAAGCTTGTAATATTATGCATACCATGTTCTGTGCTACACAAGATTTACCTTTCTCTCTTGTATCATTTTGGGACATAAAGATGTATGTAAAAAAAGCTTTCTTTAATATTCCAAAATTGTGTTTTTTTTGCGATTTTTTTTGTAAAGAAGGAAAATATCTTTTAAACGGGGAATTTTTTATGGATTTTTTCCTAAGATTCTAGATTATATGAGGTATAGAGTAGCTTGTGTCTATCTAAGTACGCTTGCTGGTTGTCTGCTCTTGTTCAGATGAGTGAATATTGTGGTAAGCAAACCTGATCAAGCGGGTGATGTAGTCGGGCCAATTTTCGGGGAGGAGAACGACACAAAAGCCCACCCCAATCACGATGATCCCAGCGAGGCACATCCCGTCGAAGGAGACCTTGTACAGATGAACGTCCAGAACTGAAATGGGAAGTCATTTTTTGCAATTGTGTGATTGTGTCTTAATTTTACAAACTTACTCATTCCTACCAAATGAGCATGTTGGTTATCTAATTGTTTGATGTAACTTAACAATTTTTTAAAGAATATAAAATGGAAGCTCAAAGTTAGACAAATGCATTGATCCCAGCGAGGCACATCCCGTCGAAGGAGACCTTGTACAGATGAACGTCCAGAACTGAAATGGGAAGTCATTTTTTGTAATTGTATCTCAATTTTCCAAACTAACTCATCCCTACCAAATAAACGTGTTGGTTATCTAATTGTTTGATGTAACTTAACAATTTTTTAAAGAATATAAAATGGAAGCTCAAAGTTAGACAAATGCATTCTTCTATTCAAATCAGGTCGAATTCATGATTTTCCGCTGTGTACAATTGTATTCGTAGCAAATATTAGTATCCTAAAATTCTCAAGTTTTTTTTATAAAAAATTTAGAGCTTCATTTCACAACGATTTTGATGACACCAATTGAACCGTGCATTTTTCGCTTCTACGCTCTCTAGACTTCTTTCTCCACAACTGAGTAAAAAGTCAATTTTGTGTGAAAGGGTAAAGTGATTAGTTGTAAAAAAATTTAGAGCTTCATTTCACAACGATTTTGATGACACCAATTGAACCGTGCATTTTTCGCTTCTACGCTCTCTAGACTTCTTTCTCCACCACTGCGTAAAAAGTCAATTTTGTGTGAAAGGGTAAAGTGATTAGTTGTATCTTCTCTAAAACTGAATCCAATTTCGGCCTGTCTTCGCTTCGAGAAAATCGCATTTATTCTGAACCGAGTCAGTCAGCAATTCAGCATATTACTCCAATTTTCTCGGATCACGCAACAAGCCATCCACACATAGCTAGTTTTTTTTGCTTGTCTTCGCTTCGAGAAAATCGCATTTATTCTGAACCGAGTCAGTCAGCAATTCAGCATATTACTCCAATTTTCTCGGATCACGCAACAAGCCATCCACACATAGCTAGTTTTTTTCTCTCTTTTTTACCATCAACCTCTGTCGAGCTTGAAGCTTGTAAAACATTTGAATTGAGAAACGTAGCAAAGTGAAGAACATGTTTGAGGAAATCCTAGTTTACTACTTCGTTCCTTTTTTTATTGAAAATCCCGTAAATGTTGTAATATACAAGAGGAAAAGAAGGTAGTCAAATTCTCTTGACATTTACACACCTATTTTTTTCTGCACCGCAAACACGACTGCAGAGATACAAGAAAGTGGGAGAAACGAGGAGTAATTTGAATTTGCATTTTACACGACACTCCCATTCCTTTCCCTTTGCTTGTACTTGGTCTGTGGCTGCTTTTCACCTACTTTCTCCCGCTTTCACTACGTCAAACGGAAATGTGGGAGCGGAAAGGAAATGCAATGAAAATGACTTGTGCACACTTCTCCCACCTTCCAAACATTATTCCTATCTCAAGCTTAGCTTTCTTGTTAGAAATTTCACTTTTCAGAGACCCAGCTGGCGGGTCATTATTTACGAGGATGTAATACCCATAACATCGTTCCAAAAACAGCGTGTGGGTAAGCCTTTCACTGTCCTCCAGACCGTAACAGCCATAACCGAGAGAAATTGTTGGAAGTATGGAAAATAAAATATGAAATAGAACATTGAGCATTTCCAGGCTGAATTTTACATACCTCCAAACATTCACCTTACTATAACATGCCTCTCAAAATAATTTAAATGTCAACACTCGCAAAAAGTATGAAACTCTTTTTTTCCGGTTTTCCGAAAGAAATATTCTCTACTCCTTGTTGTACATCATTGTAACGTTCTTAGTGAGTCGAAAATAATGACAATAATGGTTAAACTACGTAAGACTGGATAATCAAGGGGGACTAACCTGCTGAAAAAGGAATGGCCATTAGGAGTCCAATGGTGATGAAAAATTCAAATGTGCATGTCACTCCGAAGTTGTCAAGCATTGCGACCACTGCGAGGACACATACCAAATGAAGACGCCATGGGGAAAGCCGAAGGTCATCAGAAGCCAGTGACGAAATACGGTGGCCAGAGAAGGTGGTAGCATCGTGTGTAATTGTGATTTAGTACGAGTCCACGAGTTGCGAGGATGATTGGAAAGAAAAAAATAATTGGGACGAAGTTAGTGTATTTTCTGGATTGAAGCCATTCGATAAATTTTTAAGCAATTGTTAAATAGTCGTAACTGAATAGGTTGCTCTAACGGAGGTTGTAGTAGTTTAGGTAGAGAAGAAATTAGTAAATGAAAACGGTGTTGATGAAAGTGAAACTCGTTCAGAAATGTTACAAATATTTCCGAAGCACATTATTTATTGCATTTGTCCAATATCTCCGTCTTACGAACCTCCCTCTTCTTTCCTCTGCTCATCCATCAAGATTTTATGACATTTATGCAAATTACACCGTGACTTATATGCTTGCTTTATGTGTATGAGTAACGGACCGAGGGGAATCTCGTGAACGTTAACTTTATTATGCTTTGTCTCACTCCAGAGAGTTGTGTCTCACATAAAAAATTGCTCACACGCACACATCGAATACATAAGAAATATATTGTCGTTTCTCTCCACAGCATCCGCTTTGGGCCGGCATAGTTTTGTCGGAAACTAGGAAATCATATCACATTATTCCTGTACAAAGGACAATATATAATGTTTTCTGGCTATTCTGCTCACCACTGTCATCCTGTCGCTATCCTCACGACATGGAATATTTCAAGGAGATTTTTCGCATTGCTAAAATTTGCAGATATTATTTCGGATTGTCACCGGAAGACGAGATTGTTTTCAGAGTCTTCTCAACCCTGACACAATTATTGTGGCTCCATGTCACGAGCGTTTTGTCGTTGATTTTTTGATGTTCTGGCCTTGTTTATTATTCGGATTTCCTGAGATAGTTGTTTACTCCCCGAATACAAATAACGGGATCTTGCTGCTTTTCATAATTTCATTTCTTCGAACGACTCAAACTTTCAAAGTCTCTGATTATGCATTACTTTCTCTCTGGGGCATCGTGAGACAACAATATGACCTCGGTTCAACAAACAGTCCTTGATGCGACGTGGTAGCCTCAAGCTTTCACTTTGAGACTGAAATAGATTCTCATTCCATGTCTTTTTATCAGACTCATCACAACAATCTCGTCATCACATTTTTCCAATCTGTTTTCCTAACGCAAGGCCTTCGTGGGCCACACATTTGAGAGGATGAGTTTGGACTTTTTATTCCCTGCTTTCCACTGAAGAATCTGGGTTGAATTTAAATGAAATGAGAATGCACGCAAGTCCTGTGTCTCATTTGATCTTATTTTCACAAATAGCCGTCGTTTACACTCACATTCGCCGCACATGCCCCACTTGTGGACTGAAGGGATTGGTATTTCCAGGAAAAACCTTTCTCTTCATTGGAACTCCTCCAGAAAAGGCTGACTTCAAAGATTCTATTGTAACTAAGCTATCAACTCTGTTTAGAAAAAAGTCTAGCGGAAATGACACTTTCTCCAGTGTGTTCATTTCGCAGAGGTTATTCTTTTTTCATTATACTTTCTCCAGGAAGAAAAAAGTGCTTGGAGAAGCTCAATTTCCTCAATGTTGACAATGAAAGCTTTGACTTTGTCTAATTCGCAACAAAATCAACGTAAACGACACATGTGCCAGAGAGAGTGTAGAGAAAAGATGTTTTTTGTTTCTTCAGAGTCTTTGTGTAATCTGAGTTCAGCCTGTTGGACCTTTGCATCTTGATTACAAGAGAGAGAGTGGCAGGCTCCTCGAGATAAATTTGAAAGGATTAGGATATTCGTGGGAAGTTGGCTTAAAGAAGTGCTCAAAGCTGATTTAGGCTGACGCATTCACTCTCTGCCTCTCAGTGATGAGTCTTTCTTCTTGTGCTCCACTTTCTCCGAGGATAGCATAGAAGTACACTCAAAAGAAGACAAAAGAGGAGAGGAAATGAGCTCAAAGTACGCGATTCCCCACATCTTATGATCTCATCTCGAAAAAAATCGTCTAGTTATGTGTAACTCTTTAAATAAACTTTCTCCTGAAGAAAAAAATGAAACAATCTTGCGTCCCTGTCTGGTGGCTTGAAATGAAATGGGTTTTCCTCAAGAAACAACTTAATCAGTTCTAAACTTCCTTTTGTGTCTCAACTTTCTCTTCACTTTTGTACTCACGCTTCGCAGTACTTTCTCCAAGTCGATGCTTTATGCAAATTGAATGGAAAGGTGCACTTAGCGAAATAAGCTTTGACGACTTGTCTCCCACATATCTTTTACTTTGAATGACGCCAATTGCGCATATTGAGAGTAGTGCTTATTTTACTTTCTCCGCCGTTACAATAATATCGATTGAGTGCACTCCAACTTTCACCGGTGTATCATTAAAGGCATTCTCTATTGAGATCCTTCATTTTCTTTCATCACGGATGAATCCACACGCAAATACCGCCTTCAGCCTGGCTTCCTCGTTTTTTCTCCTTTATTCCTGAAAATTTTCTCTGTTCCCTTGTTGTGATTGTGACGATAATGATAATCGATGTAGAACAAAATTGAGGAACAAAAAAGGGGCGAAAAAAGGGATGAGAGGAAGAGTATCTAATTTGACACGAGAGATGGGAAAAGCTCGCGTACCCAGCTTAGGTATGCATTTTAGCATGTATTATTCATAGTGGCTCATTCATTTATTCAAATCAGCTCTTCCCTTATTCCGTCTGAAAATGTGCGCACTTTTCTCCAGAGTTCTAGCTTTATCTCCGTTTTCCTCGTCACGTCTCTAATGTAATAAATACGATGTGATGTGATGCTCGGTAAATTCGTAATATGCTTCGTCTGTTCGGTGTTCATGCACAAAAAAACGAGAGGAAGTACGCATACTTTTTGTGTGTAGTCTGTAGCTATCCATCCGGAGAAAGTAGAAAAAATTTTTGCACACAAGGACCGAGAAGAGAAATGCAAACGACTTTTGTTATCTTTGAATTAAACTATAGAGTGGCTTATATATTTTATTCCCTTTAGCTCTCTTATATATCTATTTAGATTCACACAAGGACCGAGAAGAGAAATGCAAACGACTTTTGTTATCTTTGAATTAAACTATAGAGTGGCTTATATATTTTATTCCCTTTAGCTCTCTTATATATCTCTTTAAATTATATAAGAGTAATATTATAAAGTTATAGTGAAGAGAGAGAAAGGATTAGATTTTTTTACTGGACAAACTATTTTTTTTCCAAGACCAAGGTCTCCAAGATAAGGCATGATTACCTTTCACTCCAATGATTTACCAAGTGTGCGCTTTTTCTCTAGGAAAAGAACGGATCATTAAGCTCTGCGTGTGTCTGTTGTTGTTCAAATTTCCATACTCCTCTCAACTACAAAATGATCCCACAATCTTCCTTTGAATCCGTCAAGAATGAAGAGTCTGCCTTCCTCATTTCAAATGGATCAAATTCCCATAAGCAGGCTCTTTTTTTGGATTGGTTGAGTGCATAAACAGGCGGACCACATGGTGGTTGCATAATGTTCAATTACACATTCTTTTCTGGTGAAATGAACAAAAATAGGGATAATGGAGGATTCGCGTAGAATTTCTTGCCCGTAGATTGCTTTGCAATTGCTTTTGTGTAGTGGAGGCTAGGAAAATGTTTCTGAAATAGTTTGCTTATGTGATCAATTTTTTATAAAATATACAAAACTATGGCGGTGTCCCTGTGGAGAAAGTATTTTAGATTTGTATTTTCCAAACAGACGGATCAGCGTCAAGGACGCAAGAATCGGTTTTCGCGTGGGCTAAAGGGATAAAATAAAGTTCTTTTGAAGTTTCTAGAGCTCCTGGAACCTAGGAAAAATATAGCGCTCCAGGGGCAGTGCCCGTAATCCACTTGAGTGTTGATTAAATGGTGATGATACGAACGGTGACAACATCGTAAAAACTAATGTTTTTCTCATAACCAAACTTACAACAAGAGTGTACAAAGAATGAGAAAGGATGACATTGAGCGTCTGTTGTTTGAGCAGGCATTATTGCATATGGAGTTTTTTTCTTCGGTTAGAAATTTACGAAAATGTTTGTAAATGTGTACTTACGAAGGAAGGATGTGACAGCAAATAGGATCAGCTCCCAAGGGACATATGACCAAATAATGACCTCTATTCCGGTGAAGTACAGAAGGAGAAAGACCGGCCACAGGACGACAATCGAGATGATGCCCACAACGGAAAAGATGAGTGCCACTTGCTGCGAGATTGTCGCTCCGAAACCAAACGACTTCTTTAAGCTCACCTATAAACATTCAGAAAAAATATGGTTATGAGTAAATACAAAAGCATTGGGAATTATCATATAATATGTGTTCAAACGAATAAGAGTAGAAAACCGGGCTTGTCTCTCTTATAATATACATTCGACCACACAGGATCATAATCGTTATAAAATCGTCTACAGAGTGAATAGTGGTGAATTTTTGAAGATATCGTTGTTATTTGTCTTTTTAAATAACATACTTTGCAAAAAACCTGCTAATCTGTAGCGTTTAATTATTAGAGCGATTTCTGTCAAGTTGGAAAAGACGCTGAAATAAGACGCACAATTTTTATGCATTTTAATTGTAATAAAATTGTCAGAGAGGAAGTAACTGCGGATTTTTGGAATTTGTCAATTTTGATAAATCTCTGCGGAATTACGAATTCCAAGAAAGGAATCCATACATATTTATCCAAAAGCCTCAAAAAGCTGACGCAGCATGTTGAGACCACGATTGAGGATGTATGCGTAACAAAATTCTAGTAAATACTCGTGACTGTTTCCCCGTAAAAATGGACAAAAAAATGCGGCGAAGTCATGCGGAGAGAAGTCATTTTGTTTGGCCAGCCCGTAAAGCCAAAGCTGTGAGATTGGTACTGTCATTTTCCTGCTGAGTTGAAGATAGCAGAGAGAATGTGAAAAATGCGGTGTTCTCACAACAAAAATATTTGCAATATTCAAAAAGCTCTATAGAGTTCCAATACGGTTTTACATAATCCTGTTAAAAATCAAATTTCAAATACTTTTATTATAAGACAACAATGCTTCCGAAATGTGTTTTTAGAATTCCTGTAAAAATACTTCAAAATACTCGCTGTGAACAGAAATATCCTATTTTTATGTACAAAATGCGAAAATCGTGTTAATATAAAGAAATTAAGTAACCGTTGTTTTAGAATCAGTACTCACTACTACACCTATAAATTTCAATTCATAACCTACGGTTGTACTACTCTAATATGCCTTTTTGTAAATATTTAGGGGCTTTTAAGCTTGGAAACTGCGGTTTACGGAAATCTGTAATATTTAGTCACTACTTTTATTAACTTCATGTTTGTCAAACATTCCTGCACTCATTTAATCTGCAATTTTTTAAAACATTACTTTTCACTCCAAATTTCAGCAAGATTCTTCACTCACTTTAAATGAAACAGAGAAAGTCTTATCAAAACCGAACAGCTTGCTATATCAAAACTTGGTACAGGATTACAGAAAAATCTCTTTAAAAATTTTCCCATTTACAATATTTCCTCTGATTCTCTACACAAACTTCACCGTTTCTCTATTTGCACCAAAAGTAGGAGGTTTTGTCAATTCTTTTTATCTTCACGAAACAGACGCAGTGAGACCTTCGGTGAAAAGTTATTACAATCCGAGCTGATAGCCCTCATCTTCCTATCTGCGAAGGCATTCAAGCGAAGCCAAAGAAAATGGAGGATTCTTTTTTCTCGCTTTTGAAGCCCCCTCTTTTGTGCTCATATAATACACGTCATATTTTCTCATACATTGCCCAATATTTAGGTCATCTTCTTTCTGCATAATACAAGGAAGAACAATTCCCGTGAATTTTTTTTTTTTTTTTTTGAAAAATCTTCGTCCTGGAAAAGTGGCTCATGAGGCATCCTTTTTAGTATTCAAAAACGTGATATTATCTTTTTCGTCTCAAAAATATCATATGTATCGTACCGTTTCTTTATTCTCATCGACCCGTTTCTAAAAAAATAACGTTTTTGTATCTACAAAACATAAAACGGGTGCGATGCAAAAGATTTTTTTATATTCAAAATGTCGTTTGTAAACGGCCGATCGGAGCCATCAATTTTTTTTTCCAAATCACAATTCCAACTGCTGCTTCGAAGAACGACGTTTCTCCAGACTTCCTCCTGGACAAACATGTTATGCATATGAAGAGATCCNCGAAGAACGACGTTTCTCCAGACTTCCTCCTGGACAAACATGTTATGCATATGAAGAGATCCTATCGCTTTTTCCAGCCGATGCCATTTTTCTGGAGAAAGCACACAAAGAAAGCAAAAAAGGAAGTGAGGGAGGAGTGATAGGATATGAAGGCGTCTTTTTTGTTACCCTTTCATAATGCATTTATGCATTCATAAAATAACTCAAGTACTCATATAAGTTTTGTCCTGAAAAAAAAATTCAAGGAACGCCACCAGGCCAGGTACGAGCAAAGAATATGAATAAAGTCACATAAATGCTGTCTCATTTTTTTTGTATATTTATAAGCTAACTTATGCTCAAAATTTTTTTGTACTCTGATTTTTTTTAGATATCTCTGTCCCTGCACGAAAAGCGTAATCAAGATGATATTTTTTGTACTACGACAAAAAGAAGAGAAAGTCGTTTCAATTCTTGTTTTCTCCACCATCTTTTCTTCCTCCTAGAATATATTCAAATTTTTTTCGTCTTCTTCCTGTTCTGAATAAATGTTGAATGTAGTCTGCTTTTATGGGAAGGAAATATATACGTGATCATGTACAAAGATACAAGATTTTTTTGTAGTTGAAAACGAACCGTAAATCACAATGCATGAAATTGAAGAGAACGCCTTGCATAAATTACGGTAGTTCGAAAAAGAGAAAATGGCTGGAAATAGCAATCAGAGAGACGGAGAAAAGAGACATACGGTTTTAAAAGCATTTTCCACTTAGATACACACGTTTTTCTTGGATTGAAGTGTACAAAAAATATTTGAGTTTGGAAAAGAATAATGTTTTGTGTGAAAAACCGAGTGCTATTATTGTACAAGCTAATGCAGCTTCGCCTAAAATCAGGACTCACAAACCTAGGATTTTCACCTGATTACTTATTTTCCAGAACAAAACAAAAACCAACTGGATAATTGAAAATCGACGGCACTCCAAATAAATTTCCCCTTCAACCCTAAACCCTTCAAGTGTCAGAGAAATGGAAAAAGGTTGTAGCTACTACCTGATTACTTATTATCCAGAACAAAACAAAAACCAACTGGATAATTGAAAATCGACGGCACTCCAAATAAATTTCCCCTTCAACCCTAAACCCTTCAAGTGTCAGAGAAATGGAAAAAGGTTGTAGCTACATTTCTCCTCATTTCGCTCCTTCAGTCTCCGCTTTCTCTCGCTTCCGACAAGTGAGAAATGATCCTTTTTGGACACATTTGTTCTGCTCCCATGCATAAAATATTACGGACCAAAGAACCAACTGATCCGCACATTTTTCCACATCCAAACACTTCTCTCTTCTTACTCATCTTGTATCGTTGTATTTCGACAACGAGAATAATTTCAAACTTTCTCTAGTGTAAAGGGGAGTGGTGAAAGAGGAGAAAGGGATTTTGTGGTGAAAGCATTCACGGACAAGTACACACACACTCCAAAATTTTCCTCATGCTTCGGTGGCCGCGGTTTGAGAGAGAAAGTGGTGGTGAGAATCTGCTTCGAAAGAAAAATAGAATCGGTGTTGGAAGAGCATGCATAAGTAATGGAAAGTCAACCACATAGTTTTCACTCTCCGAGATTCATTCATTTGTGAAGAGGAAGACCACTCAGAAATTAGACACGGACAACTCTCAAAGAAGTGGAGAACAGCACTCCAACGTCGCAGTCACTATACATACTTTCTCCTCTTGAAAAGTTTGGAAAAAAGAGCAAGCTTTCTCCATCATTCCTCATACATAAATAAAGTTTTTTTTTACGAATGATACGTATGTGACCACCGAAATAGATCTCTTTTTTCTCGTATTCACATACCGATTCTTTATAGAAGAGAAACGCGAGCCCGAAAAAAGTTAAAAGGGGAAAGCAATAAATCAAAGGAAAGTCAACTGGGCCTACTCCTCATACACGGACAACTCTCAAAGAAGTGGAGAACAGCACTCCAACGTCGCAGTCACTATACATACTTTCTCCTCTTGAAAAGTTTGGAAAAAAGAGCAAGCTTTTTCCATCATTCCTCATACATAAATAAAGTTTTTTTTACGAATGATACGTATGTGACCACTGAAATAGATCTCTTTTTTCTCGTATTCACATACCGATTTTTTATAGAAGAGAAACGCGAGCCCGAAAAAAGTTAAAAGGGGAAAGCAATAAATCAAAGGAAAGTCAACTGGGCCTACTCCTCACATATATTTTTCTCCGTGCTCTATCGCACTCGAGTATCGTATATCACAGTGAATTAAAGACAGAAAGACAAGCCCAGGATGGAAACACGTAAATGAATAAATATTACACATCCGCTTTCTCCTAACCGGAGATGCAATACATTTCCGCGATGCACCAACAAATATTTATTTTTTTAAAAAAACAGAATCACACTTCTTTTATACAAAAAATCCCATCGTTCCAGGGGAATACATGGATGACTTTCACACAAACTTGGAGTAGATTTCACAAGTAATAATTTCCACTCCAACAAAAACTTTAGCCCTGATACACTTTCACGTGTGTATTCATCCGTGGTCTCAATCGGCGCATAAAAAAGGAAGGCTTTCCCCGATAAAAAGGACCACACACACTTTCTGTTTGATTCCCAGTGTTGTATCTCCTTTTATCTTATTTTGTTTACTTTCTCTCGACTCACATGAAAGTGTGTCTGTTTGTGTTTATCTTGGGGAATTGAGGTCAACAATTTTCTCTCATGCATATTAGCAGCACAAAGGCGCGACTTGCCAATATATTATTTTGTAAAGCTAACCGAGATTTACGACTCGTCAATCCCCACACAAAGTGGAGAAGCAATAAAAGCTGAGGTGGGTGAGTGGATGAGCAAATATGTACTTGGTAAAAGCGTACCTTGAATACAGCGGAAGTTCCGGCGGCAGTTGCGCCCACCATGACCCCCGTAATCGTTTTCGATCTGTATGTTTGTCCATCCATGTAGGCAAATAGGGCGATCCCCATATTGCTCAAGATCACAGCCAAAATCTGATTGGAAGCAAAAGAAATACAGCAAATTCATAAATTAGGTAGACCAGTGGTTGGGAAAGATATCAAAAGAAATCTTACACGAAGTCCAACAAATTGCTGGTGAAGAACAACCCAACTCAACAGATAGAGAAAGGACGTCGTCGTCGCGAACAATGCGAGAACCTCCGTCGCCTTGAGTGTCTTCAGCGAGTACGCAATCAGCCAGTTGGTCAACACCCAGAGACAACAGAGTGTCGTACATCTGCCGATGAATTGAACTGGAAGGTCATGCCAAAAAACAAAAAATTAATACATTTTAATAACTTTCTTTTCTTCATAAGAAATTGTCCAAAGTGTGCCAACATTCTCAAAAAATATAATAAACTCTTTTCCTACGCAGCAGATGTGTACAAAAAATTGTATAACAAGATTTTCCACAAAGTTTGGAGAAAGCTCGATGAGTAAAAAGGTAAAGAACCGGAGAAAGGAGTATATAAACTTGTAATCGATTTTCAACGAAATGTATATGTTATGCTAGTATAATGTAGATATTCTCAAGATCCTATCCTTCAACTTGAGTTACAACTTCTTGTCCCGATTTTTATGTATTACAGCTGGCCACTTTCTCACAAATATCTTTCTCTTCATGCCCACCGCTAACTTAAAATATGTTCTCTGCAATATGCTTCAAATTCTCAAAAGGACAGGAGACCTGTGTGATGTATTATCATGAGCCCCTCTTTCTCCACATCTGGCAGCGAGTACTTTATTTAATCCAGAGAAAAAGGCAATCAATTGAAAAAATAACTATTTTTCCACTGGACAGCCTCAACTTTCATGAACCGCTTTCTCCATCATATTTCTTTTCTATCTTGTGTATCATATCATTTTTTTTTCAAAAGGAAGAAAAAAATATCCTTTTTAATCTGTCAGTTAGTGTGTTTCGGTAGATCATATGAGTACGTAGTGAGTATAAATATTTTTCTTTCGTCTTCCCCATTTTCCCTTGATCCTCTCTGTGTGTGTTCCATATATTTTTCGATGAACATTTTATCGCAATTTTTTCCCCTCACACAGTGCACACACCGTTTTTGTGAGAGCTGTCACACCGAACTGAGAAAGGATGTGGCCCCAGGGTCACAGAGAAAAACATTAATCCTTCACGGTTTCATTTTTTTTCTATGTTTTCTATGTATACAAGGGAAAGTACTGGAATGAAATTACATTTCGGCTGAAACCGTGTTCCCTCCGTTTACTCAATATTATTCGATATTATTCCTGTGGCGCGTACATACGAAGCATACATCACTTCTGGTTTTCCTCATACGATAAATGATTTTGCTAAATTGTCTGCCTCCAGCATTCCTCCCTAGAAAAAGTAGTGAAAGCAGAGAAAGCTGTACTTGTTCGCCTGTCTGCCCAGTTCGGCAGGAGTAGTAGGGATGATGTTCTCGTAAAAATTTATTTTTCTCTTTTTCCTAACCTTTCTACACCGCCTCCACAAGGATATTTACCTACATCGAGAGAAAGGAGGATTTTCTCGTGAATGCAGTCTTGTGCAACTTAATATGTGTGGGTAATCCTCCGAATTCGGTGAGGCGTAAACTACACAATTTCGTTCGGCTTGTTAGACTTCTAGTGTTGCGAACACGTGGCAATATATGCTTTCTTCTGATTTTGGTGCTTTCACCTTGATTATTATGTTTGTCCGCTTCACCTGTATAAATCAGGAATTATTCGGCTAGAAACTTTTGTAACTTCAGACACCGTGGTGGTTACGCTGTCACTCAAGTGACTAATTGACATTTCTCGACCGATGGCTAATCTGACAGGTACAAGCTACTATAAATAAACTACTTCATACTCAACCTTGTTCCAATCATTTCAATGTCGTGTTATGCCTAATATTTAATACAAAAGTGGCTAAAGTGTATTTGTAATCAGCACATCATCGCACCGTAGGGCGGGATGACGGAGTAATTAGCGCTTAGGGAGACTTTAACTTGTCGGAGCTGAATGATGTATTTTTGTCTTGGGATTTAGAAGTTTGGTGTGTTGGTATCTGACGTCTGCTTTTTAAAGTTTTATATCTAGAAAATAGTGTAAATATAAACAGGTCATTGTGTGCCAAAAACTGACTCGTGTTTTTCTATGATATTGAATAAATTGTAGCAACCATTTATTGACGTCACGAAATACTGAAATTAAAATCCGACCCTTGTCTCAAAGTCTTTTGGCAATTACTGCCTAAATCGCAAAAGGGATTGACACGAAAAGTTGTGAACAAAACTATCTAAAAAAGTTTGCTTCTAATATGTCTGCTTTCCTTTGATTGGATCGCCCACGCATTAAAAATCTCTGACACTACAAGAAACTCTGGCAATCTGTTTACTGTGAGCCGAAGGGAAACATAAACATAAATTCTTTTCATTCATGTATGCTTATACTTTCGCAACCCGGTATATATGAGTGCTGCCAATATTATTAGCGTTAATACCATTATCATTTTAGTGTCTTCATATAATTAGCCGAAACTTGTGTTTTTCTATAGTTTTAAGCTTTCAAAGAGAGAAAGCGATAGTTATCAGAACAAAAAAGTTTTTGATACGATAAGGAGATTATATTGCTCTCAATAATAAGAATAACCCGTTTGATATGATTAATTACTCAGCCTCTCATGTGAGTCTCTCTTCGTGCCACTTTCCTCGGAATATTGTTTGCGCCACAATTTTAACAAGAAAACTCTTTCCACAAGCTTATCTCCGCTTACACTGTATACGAAAATTAAATGACAGGCGAAAGACAAGGAAAGTTTTGAAAACAGCAAACTTTTTTAACAAACATCTTTCCTCCTGTAATATCCTTACTTCATCCTAAAAATGAAAAGGGCCTCTCTCTCTCCCATCGATTCTTTCCAAAGTAAACCAGGCTCTCGGTGTGTGCTTTTGTTTACTTCTTCCATCTTCACAAAATGTAGAAAAACATGTTATTCAAGGAAGAAAAATCCTAGTTTACGGATTTATATAGACTTCAATTTTCTCATTACAATTCCACTCACACACACAACCTCATATCAAAGTATACGGTGGCTCTGTGTCCTTTCTTGTGTGTAAGTAGAAAGTTTCCCTTTTAGGTGAATGAGTTAAGGGAAGAAAGTTTTTGCATGCATGGTCAAGCACATAATACAAGGTAAAAGTTTCCCTCAACATTGATACAAAAAAGGGAGGAAACTCATTATATAAAAAATGTACAAAAAAAGCTATAAGTTGATATGTGACCAAGATATTTCTGTAAAGAACCGAGTGAAATCCATCTCTTTTTTTTTAGATGACTTGCTTTTCTCAAAGAACTTTGTGATACGCAAAAGTGTCAAAAGTACTATATGTGATCTTTTGTGCCTTATCCTTTTTTTCAGAGACAACTCTGTGTACTTGTTCCTGTTTGTCGCTTTGGGAAAGAGAAAACAATTTTCTACAAGAGTTCTCAGACACTAAAAAAAACTTTGCTTTCTCCAATTTTTTTTCGTCTTTGCTTAAAAAAAATCCAACATATTGAAGTGGGAAGAGTTGTTTACCGAAGTTGAATTGGGTAAAATGATGAGGTAAACTTTATTAAGTTTACCAGTCACCACACACCTCAACGTACATACAAAATGAGATTTGGGGAGAGAAAAGACAGGCGAACTTGACTTTTAAGAAATGGATCGCCTCTGACAGAAAACGAGGGGGCTGCACGTATGTTTAGAGATTTCCAGAGAAAGTCAGGGAGAAAGTATAAACAAAGGTGGGATATGTTGGCACACGTTGACAGTGACAATACACATGTTGTAAAGGTGAAAGTAATATTTGAACTTACACAAAGTCATTCCCCTCTCACGAAAGCCCTGGATAGCGTCTGACACGGCGCGTGACATGCTCTTCGGGCCTTTGCGACCCATGCAAGAGCAGAAGCGAACCGTGAGCTGGTGAATTGGGTAAAAGAAGATTGTACAAATGGTGAGGACCCAAGCGGTGAAAAATGGTGCGTCATACACTTTGACCATGGTCATTGTTTTTGGCATGGAAGAGCTACTCGTGTCACGGTTCAGACTTGAATTCCCATTTACACTAGTATCACTGTTATAACCGAACGAGTTGTCATTGTCATTACTCGTCGTGTCCGGGTCCAGCGGTTGAAACACTCTGGACGAGTCGTACGCTGGATAACTGTACGGCGTCACTTGGTACTGGGACGAAGGATCTGAGGCGGAGGAGGGCGAGAAGGGACCGGAAGCAGGGACCTGCTGATTTGAGGGCATCGACAGGTCGTCGGGAAAGAGGTGCATTGTCACGTACACTCGCTTTATCGAGTGGAACATGATGGTCCAGCAGCAACCGACGAGGATCGACAGGAAGAGGCCACAACATAGCTGAAACATAAAAAATGAGAAGATTTGTGTATTTTTAGCCTTTAAGTTTTTAAGACGTAGAAAACTAAAGGTGAATGTAATAATGAGAAACTTTTCTATTTTTGTCTGCTTTTACAAAATTACCATTTTACGGACCTTCGTATGCTTAGTCACACATAAAATCCATATGTTTATGTAGTCGAGGTGGTGTGGTGAACGTGACTTATGGAGATTTAATTTTTTATTTTCCGGGATAAAAGTAATTTCTATCACGAGAGTTTCCCTTCCAACGTTTCATTCTGCGCAGACAGCTCTGCCTTTATGGGATATTACTATTTTCAAAATACCTTGCGCTTCGAGTGTTGCGCAAAAAACTCACTCGGGATTTGTAACGAATTGCTTAACATTTCAATTTCCACCATCAATCCTTCCATGCCAAAAGGGTACATTATATCATCCTGCGAACTTAGGAATACTCGGATGAAAACGAGTTTCTTGTGAAGTTTAATTTCTTCCGCTTATCATATCATGTCGTGCGGCTGAACATTTTATGATATGCCACACACACCGCTGAGTTGAATACGTTTAAATGTATATACATATAAAAATACTTGATGAAAAAAGTTTAAAAGTGGAGCAAAAGAGATAAGCTTCGGAAGGTTGATATGGTTGATGATGGTATGCACCTCTGATGTTTCTTTAATGCACACATTTTTGCATGCATAATGCAGTCAGAAACGTGAGGAAGAGAGTGGCACATAAAACTCTCAAAATTCCAGTATAAAATCCTATTTTTGTATCACCAGAGGAAAGAAAAGGAAATGATGAGTTTTCTCCGGTCGTAAAGTACAATCTGGAGAAATCGTAAAAATAACGAGAGCTCATCCAATTAAGAAATTCTGTGCGTTTTCTGGAAAATTGTGTATTCCGAGAACTTCTAAAGTTATGTTTATTCTTTTACATTTGCATATTATTTGGTCAAGGTGAATGCAGTTTATCATTTATTTCAACTGTACGAAATAGAAGAGTCTAAATTAGGTACGCTTTATCACAGAATATCAGTCAGTTTGGGATTGGTAGTTTAACTATTCTGACGAGCACCTGACAATACTTTTAGGGCTCTCCCTGGCACAAAATTGACACGTCTCCTCGGAGGATGAATGTGAATGAGACGCTGCGTGATTTCCTCCGGAGATTATAAGCCGGATTAAGAGAACACGCAAAGACATTTCGTCACGCACATCGCAATTCTAAAAATGATGTCTCTCTTCTCTTTCTCGTTCTTTCAATTTTCTTTGAAAAGAAATCCCATTTTACAAACTATTTGCGAGCAAGAATAGTTTTCTCGGATTCTAACTTTTTTGTTGCAAGAATATTTTAATGTTATAACCAAAGTATTCGGGGAATATTCCGGGAAGATGAGCATTGCAAAATGAGATGAGAAATGTTACGTGTTTGTTGAACATGTGGAATTATTCTCATCAAAAATATTTTTCTCGGAAACCTAATCTAGTTCTGCGTTCACATTAAACGATTTTGGTAGCCGTCTTAATTCAGAGATTTAAAACATAAAAAATATACCAATAGAAAGAAAAAGAGAGCCTCATGAACTTATTTGACATCAACAACATTTTTTTATAGATAAATTAAAGGCACGTATTTGGAATGCCAAAATCCCTACAAAAACTGCGTACAAAACTAAAAACGTATGCACTCTACCTGATTTCAAGTAAAAAACATTTACAAAAGAAACTTTCAGCTTAAAATGAGAAATTCGTTTAGTGCACTGCGTGGGAGTTCAAAAGAAGAAAACCGGTTCAAAAGAACCGTGCGAGGACTGACAACGAGAATTTCAGAGGCAATTTATCTCTGAAATTTGAAAAATACGGAGAGCTCATACCTGTGACCTCTGATATTTCATTCGAATCATTTACATAACCTCTGAAAATTCACACGGATAAAATCAAATGATCTGATGCAATAAAGTTTTACGTTGCAATTTCCCGTCACTTTAAAGTTTATTGTGTGGTAAGTAGCGCTAATTTTAGATTAGATGTAAAATAAGATTTGTGGCTGAATGGATACTAATTAACGGTAAATATATAATTAGCGACTATGACTTCTTACCTTTCTCGCCGTCTTGCTAAACAAAGCTCTTCTGATGGTGGCAATGGTTTTGGCAATAGGTTTGAGATTCGTGTTATTACTATTCCCTTGCGAGTCCTGCTGCCGGAGCTGCTGGCTCGAGTTGATTAGTGTTGACTCAATCGTCACAATCGAGTTGCCCCCCTGAAGTTGCGAGTCGCTCAAGAGGGGGACACTTGACCCCTGACTATTTCCACCAAGATTCACTCCACTTCCCCCAAGCCCCGATGGACCACCGCCGACACCTCCTGTATTATGTGGACCATTTGCCATGCCGCCACCGCCACCGATCATGGGAGAGGATGGGTCAAACTCAACCTCGAGGTTGTCATCCGTAATAACAACTGAGGGGTGCCTGCCGGTTGCTCCGAGAAGTTGACTAGTGACTGCCGTCGAGTTCCGCCGTAGCTTCCGCGGATTGAATATGGCCGAGATGCCAGGCAGTTCTGGCCTGGATAAACGTCGTCTTGGGTCATTATTCATTGTGCAGGCCTTTCTTGCGTCTTCCTATTTTCTCCGCTTTC
This sequence comes from Alloscopus bannaensis, assembly GCA_027743745.1. NCBI lineage: Eukaryota > Metazoa > Arthropoda > Collembola > Entomobryomorpha > Entomobryidae > Alloscopus > Alloscopus bannaensis. Next base: position 9,271 of record JAHZMW010000555.1, on the reverse strand, counting down.
ACTCCAACATTCCCGTACACACAACGTGGTGAGGCATAGTCAAAAGGATACACGAGGAGCACATATCCACACACACTACATTTTCGGAGGGTTGTACGCAGTATTTTTTTCTACATATGCACTCCCCATGTTGTTCAGCTTTCTTCGAAGTTTCGCTGCTGGCTTGTGGAGTTGAGTCGGTGCCAAGCTGTGGAAATCGTAGTACATGTGTGCAAGCAGCCGTTTTTAAAGGAGCATAATGTTATGTATAAACTTTGCATTTTTCCTATACTCAAAACGAAATTTATACGTGTCTTTTGTGTAGAGAAAGCAAAAGAAACGTGAGATTACTACTACAAAAACGACAATGTGCATACATTACACACTTGCATTTCAACATGTTTTGCTAAGAAGCAAACAAGCGAGCATTTTGAGTTGCAAAAAAATGCTTTTTACTGCTACTTATATGCTTTATCTTTTTTCTTAGAACTTTCACTCCTCTATGCCAGAATACCATAAAGAGAGCTACGAATGGGAAATGAAATTGTGAAAAAATCCTCTTTGACGATACAAGAAACAAGCATGCATTACTCAAACAAATGGCGGTTTTACAGTGTAAAAAAACTTGATATGTACTTTCTCCTATTCATGTCAGCGTATTTAAGTGTGTTGAGACGAGGAAATTTCATATTTTTTTCGCCTCTCTTTTTTGTCATAATAATATCATTTCCTCCGCCTCTCCTTTCCCATTTTCTTGGCACCAGACACACATCCCGGAGAAAGTCAGCGAGTCGTCAGGCGAAAGAGAAATAAAAGTATTGTGTACATTTCTTGGCTAGCATTTTGCCTTTTGCTCCTTTCTCCGCTTTTCCTAAGAGTGGGTGTACAATGCTAACAAAATGTACGGTTTTTTTCTCGCTATTGTGTGAGATAAAGATAAATGAAGGGCCACAACGTCTTTTTTCTTGGCAAAAGTCACAAAACATTGTCATTTTTGACTTGAAGTGCAACCGAAATCATAATCGTTTCGTGAGACCTCCGCGTTTCAGGGACACACGCCAACAGAGTCTTAAAGTGGCTTTAATATGCACACTCAAAATAGTTGTTTCCTTTTTTTCTGGAGAAACAATTTCCCAAGAATGATCCCTCTTTCGGCCTTAATAGACGTTATATACGCAACTCTGTAAGCCTCGTCTCTTACAACATGGTCGATCAACTTTGATGAAGTTAGCCATTTTTTTTCTTTCGTTCTCCGTAATTTGAAAAGTTTTCCAGAACTTCGCACTATGCAATACAAAGAAAAAAGTAAAGCTCCCAAAGTGCCACCTTGAACACCACTTTTATCCTGACCTTCCGCTCCGACGACACACACTTTTGAGACAGAAAAAAGTACAATTTATTCTTTTATAATGGATTATCGATATGGTTCTTTTCGCAATATTTTTCTTTTCCTTAAAACTCCAGTGGAAGGAGCCCAAAAAATCCAGAAATTACATGCAATTTGCCAGCTTAAATGTACACGCATTACTGGCGAAAATTATGTGTACGACTTTCTCGGAAAATACATTATTTCTCAACATTTCATGGTCGGGAAGTGTGTGCGGGTTGTAAAACAACTGAGTTTCACTGCAGAAAGCGAACATGCGAACATTTCATGATCACGATTAAGATTATAAGGTTCCCCGCTGACTTTTGTGGTTTATATTTATATAAAAAGTGTTTATAGTATAAATGATGATATAGAGGAAGGAGCGAGTTGCGATTTTTAATTTGCACGCAATTTCCCCATGCTTCAAAAAAATCCGCCTTGTGCTTTCTCTTCCCCATTCAAAGCTAGCTTTCTCCATATTGTCCTATAGGGCTATAGGGATTTCGAGAAATACATGTCAAGGTTTTCCTTTTGCGAATCGACAAATATACGAAATCATGCACACGCTTTTAGCATTCATATTTTTTTGCAAGAGAAAGCACGCCGCTTCAAAGCCATTTCATTTTGTGGTTTTCCTCGTTCACTATTCACATTGCGTTTTGGTGCGGAGAAAATGAGAAAGCATGCCTTTTCTTCTTGAAAAGCGTGAGTTACACATGTAATATGCAGTTCGCCATTTACGTCGATGTGCACACAAGACAGGACTCCACATGATGCATAATAGATTAATGTAAAAAGGCACGTAATAAGCATTTTGGAGAAAACGCGTGTCTTTTTTCTCCGAGAAAAAAATTAAGGTTCGGAGGAATGTAACTTCTGCTGTGAATAGTGTAGCGTGTGTAATTTTCCATTTGTATTTCACTTCATTTTCTCCACGAAGAAAAACCTAATGATTATGGTTTGTCGAGACGCGGGCAAGAGGAGGAAAATTCAAATGAAAAGAAGTGTGCGTTGGTGAAGAAAGCAACGCAAGGATCTCGCCAGAAGAAAAGTGGTTGCAAAAAGTAGCTGCAGACGTAAAGTGCAGAGAGCTTGGCAAGAGCCAAATTTTATAAAATATTTCAATTATTTTTTCATTGATTAAATTGTTCGTTATTCTTATCTGTTAGACACTTAAAAGTTCCCCATTAATAAATATATTAAAATAACTACGTTGGTGCTTGTGTTATCTGATTATTTTGCTCAGTAAAAGCATTTTGACTGAAGTCAGGTTAGTTAGCACTTTTGTGGCATTGGAGCGTAGTTAGGCGGGCAAGTGTCTTATCGAAGGGAAAATAGATAAGGTCGACTGAGATCCGACAATGGTGACCCTGTCCTCGTCTTTCGTCTTCTCTTCCTTTTTCATTTTTCCCGTTCAAATCGCAGACGTTTTTTGTGTGTGGAAAAGGTCAAACGAAAGTTGTCGTGATAAGTGAAACATTAGCATAGGGAAATAAATGTTGTGCTTTTATGAAAATGGGAAAAATTCTATATTTTTGTCTACACTCACTTTCTCCTGCTAATTTAATTTTTTAAAATTCATATGCCTTCCTCACCATTTTCCTAACTTTCAATTAGAGAAAGTTTTCTCTAAGATTTATGCACTTGTTTGTGTGGAAAAATAGAGGACGTCTGTAAAAAGGAGGAGGAGAAAGTTCCTTTGAGGCAATTACATGTTATGTACATTTTGCACATTGGGAAAAGAGCGGAAGTGTAGCGTACATTTTATCGGATGAAAAATCAAGTTGTATATTCTCAGCTTAGATGAATTTATGGGAAGTGGGGAAGAGAGAAAGTTGTATTTTCTTGAAAATAGTCACGTCTCACGGCCTTCCCTTAAATTTGCGCATGTACTTATATTTCCCTAGAAAGTGGTAGTCTCCTGTCTGTAATCAGCTTCATATATCGCTCCTCCATCCATTTTAGAAGATTACACAAATGTGCAGTACTTGTATAGTTGCACGTTCAGAAAAAAAAAACATTTATTTCTTCTCGGTACCATTCTCAAAAAATATATGCTGATTGCAATAATGTGACAACTCGACTTTCACCAAAAAATATGAGAGGGCGGATAGGCAAAGCGAGAGGAAATGCGAGTTAAATTAACAAAGTGTGAGATGGTGAACTTATGACATTTGAGTTATAATTTTTGTGTTATGAGACGCCATGCTTGTTTGGAGAAGTTTTTAAGAGTGGGTGAAAGCACAACGTCGGAAGGAGTGGTAGTGACGAGAGTACTTGCGAGATGTGTACTTTTTGTTCTTTCTAACACTTTTAATTCGGTTTCAAGTCAAAAGTCATTTTCCAGGTAGAAGACAACTGGAATCAGCTTCACAGGAAAATGTTACAAAAATTCAATCGATATCAACAACAGCAAAAGAACTCAAGTTTAAGTTGTTGTTGGATTGTAATATTTGTTAAATCTGCAAAGGTAACGTTTTACGGGTGGAAATTATTATACTGGGAAATTAGAGAGAAAGTTACGTTTGCACGTAAATCCTACTTAATTTGACTCCGTTGCGTTTTAAGGCTAATAATTCCTCATAAAATACAGGTCGTCTAATAGGTCGTGGGCCGGAGTGGTGTTTGTCAATTTAACGAACGAACTAGCGACTTTTATAATAGTCCTCGTGGTTAACAACTAAAGAGAAATTGCAGCAAATTAATGCTTTTCTATTGTAAGTTTGGAGGCATCCACCACTTGAAATGCGAAATGCTTCAATTTTAACCTTAAACAATAGACTTTACTAAGCAAGGATGCTTGTACACTCATTAAGAGTCTTCACAAGCCTCTCTTGCTGGTTATTCCTGCCTATCTTAATTTGCCAAACTGTTAACGCCTCAAAGCTTGTAATTCAGACCACAACTTGCCAAAACCCCTTCACTCCTAATGGCAAAGCACTCCGATATTTATCTCGAGCACATTTGTTCCTCTCTACCGTACATACTCTCAGTAGGTGGTCTGGTCAATGCGAGTTGTCAAGCTCTCGTCTTTGAAAGGGATTTTGTGCCAAAAGGGTAAAAAGTGAAAAAAAAATCTTGGCATCACATCACGTTCTCACTTAAGCACTACCACACATTCCATTTCAGTGCTCTCCTTCATTACTATTTTTTTTACCAAAAAAATTATTGGAAGGAGGAACTACGGCTTGATTTATTTATGCATCTGTTTTGTAATGTGGGTAGAAAAATCCATATTTTCCCTATTTCCTATCCGCCCTTTTGTTTGGGGAGTTTCCCCTTCGACATCTTCCAAAAGGCAATCAAACGAGAGCCATCAGGGAAAGCCGCCTCCTTCTAGTCCATTTGCATTGTAAGTGGACCATTAGGAGTAATACTGTGTCAACTTTGAATTAATAAAGCGGCTTCCTTCCGTTGTCTTATCAGAGATATACAGACAGCATTACGAGTTTTTGCATTTATTATCTGATCGTGTGGAGTATATGGGTCATGACAGTGTCGCTGTCATTCCGAACGGAGAGCCAAGTCACGCATCGTTTAAAATGGAAAGGCAATAAGAAAGCGGAGAAAGTATATATCTGATGTACACTAGCTATACAAGCACAGTTATCTATTAACTTGGTAAGCTATATTTCTGCCAAAAGTAAGGCCAAGTACTGCGTATACCGTTACATAAAGTGGCCACGAGACGAATCCAAGTTGACAGCAAATCACATCGTCAAGCAAGGAGAAAGCAGCTGACCCAACTGAGTATAGGCATGTATAGATATCTCTGTACGCTTTTGATATAATTTTCTCCGGAGAAAGTAGGAAGGGAGAAAAAAATCAATAAAATCACAATTGTGACAGACGCTTGTATATAGAACAAAAAAGGTCAATACTCAGCACAACTCTGGTTTATAAGCTCAATCATCCAATCCAAGTGTAATAGGGATTTTTTTTTGTGCGGATCCGGCCAAGAAAATGTCCAAGGACATAGGCAATATAAAACATAATAAAGGAGCAGCATGTGATATATTTATTAAAAAGCTGGACAACATGCTGGAAGCTCGGACACAAAAAGAAGAAAGTCGTAATATGTATTATTGATTTACCTTTTTAAAAGCCTTTTTTCTTGTCGCATGCAGTGGAGGGGTTCATTGATTTTATGACTTGTGTCCGCACTCAAAATTCGCACACGTACCACCACCGTCGGCTCCGATTTGAAAGCATGGGTTTTCTCTGCGTAAATTTTTTGAACTTCTGATTACATAACTGTAGCACTATTTGATTGCTTTCTCCTAACGAAATGTAAATGTAAATATATCCACGGAAATGCTTCCACCGCCCCACGTCACCCGGTCATCACCACAAACGCACATTATGCCACCTCCGAAGTACAATGCTTGGCGGAGTCCCAACTTTTCACAAAACCGTAAGAAAAATGATGATTGTGATTGTGAATCAACAGAAGGAAAGCGGTTCAACGACTCTTTGATGTAAAAATGGCATAATCATTATGGGCGAGAAAATAACCGCTTTTCATCTCTCTTCCGCCTTTCATTTCGTCGTCCATTAGCGCTTTCACCGAACAAAAAAGAAATGTTAGGTAGACCTCTGAGAAAAAATCCACTCCTTTTTTGGACAAGAGAAAGTGTGTGTACACTATCAAAGGACGACAAAGAATAAGAATAAAAAACGAGGCGAAACTGTGGCGATGCACTAGGAATACATTGAAGAAGGCATTTTGGCAGCTGGTGTGCGGACTAGAATAATAATCACTTCGATAGACTCAAGAATGAAGAGAAATGATGTATGTGTACTTCTAACAGTGAGGATTCCAGTTTTCGCTGGATCAAAACTAGAAAAAAAAGGATTTTTTTGAGTTGTGGACACAGCTGGATGTGGATTCAAAGTGACGACGGGGATTGAACGATGAAATTCTTTTCGGTGAAAGCAGTAAAAAAGACAGATCAAAAGATAATTTCCAACATGCTCTCCAGAGACTGGTGTAACTGGTTGTAAGATTTTTTTCGAAGTGTATTATTATAATATGTAAAAAAGAGAATCAAAAATATTCTTTTGTCTTTTTGATTTTTTTTATTGGCTTTTTTTTCTCGTGGAAGTCAACCAGAAACGCTTCCACTTCAGACTCTTACCTGGACACTGGGATGGAAAAATAATAGTGTTGAGTCCCTCGAAAGAGCAGACATAGAGAAAGCTAAAAAAATGTATTGGATGGACGGATGGATGGGTTCACACACATTGGAGCGTACGACAACACATTTCCAAGTGGTCTACATAGAGAAGATGGAGCAGACATGGAGGCAACAAACCTGGAGAGAATTTTATAGAACGACACAGCACGAAAGCTCACTGGAGCACCATGAGAAAGACAGATGTTACATTGTGAAGTATCATCTAATACGGAGATATACCCGATAAAAAAATAATACGGACTATACGAAATAAATGGGGGATGTACATAGTAATAAAAATGAGGTACTTGAAAATTTCCAACACATATTTTCCCATTCTGCTGCCCACTTGTACTCTCAACACAAAGTATCATCTCATTTTTTTTCTTCTCCTTGCTTACACATTGTTTTATATATTTTTTCTATACTTTATGTGTTATGTGAAAAAGTATTGAATTTTCCCATTACCTTCCAACCTGATGTACGGCTCATGTGAGTGTGTGCATCAACAAACTCCCATTTCCCACATTTCACGAGGATGCTCATACTTCACCGTGCCGTACTTTACTTTCTCTTATCTAGATTCTGGTCAATGTATCTTGTAGCTAGTGAAAGAGGTGAGTGAATCCCGCAAATGTATCTCTTTCAAAGGAGTGAAAGAGGAGAAAGCAAGTAAATTGATAATGTTCTCTCTCCCATCTCCACCTCTCGACATTATCCCGTTCCTCCTGTTTTAACAGCTCGTATATATCTCTCTCCACTTTCACCCAGAAAGCCACTCCGTTTTCGCGAATTCTCATCCACATTTTTTGTCCGTAACGTGAGAGTGTGTTGAGAACGAGAAAATCGGTTGAAACACTCAACAAAAATTGTGTTGTTTGCTTTCTCTCCCCAAAACAAGGATCAGCGAGAGATTCTAATAATCATGCGGGGAAAGTAGTGTTGACCACTTTCTCTTGCCCAGGGCCACAAAACAAGGCTCTAGCAGAGAGAACGAGACAAATCATGATTAGTATTACACATTATGCGACATTAGGTACAACATGGAGCTTGTGTTCTTGTAGTGGAAAATCTAATAATCGGTTTCTCTTCTAGAGAAACACACACATTGTTCCTGACCTATTTTTTTGGCTCAGGAGCAGCGTAAGTTTGCCAATTTCCTATTGTAACACGCCATTTGTAAGCAAAACACTGTGGTCTCCAAAGGGGTTAATTTATTCTCATGAAAAAATTCTCCAGCCTTTTGTCCTCTCTTATGGACGCGTGCGAGTATTAAGATTTAGGTACGGTTCACATACGGGATTCGGTCTAGAGTCCAGAAAATGCTTTCACCATAATATTCACCTAATCTTAGTGTTGCAGTTAGTAATTCGCTAAACGATAATATACTCTTTATTAAAATCTTTTGTGAACATCACTTTCACCTTGTTCTAAACCACAGAATTTGCCATGCTCTTTTACTGAACATAATGAAAAGTTAAATTTTTTCTACATTTTTTCCGTTTTACATTACAAAATAACTCTGTTCTCTTCTGTTGTAATTTTTTCCTTTCTCTTGCTTTCTCTCATGTTCTCTGCGTGGTTGTCTCGGTAGGACATCCGGTGAAACTCAGGATTCTATTTTCGGGGAGTCCTAAGGGATCTCTAAAGCAGACAAGCGTGGCGCACGCCATGTTTCCTTAAACATGCTTATAAAATTGTTGAAACACGAAAATACGAGGACAGCCTTGTTCAGAATACAAGAGCTCTCGTCTCTTTCCTACCATTTCATCAGTTACTACCGCCTTCCCTTTGGGGAGGTGAACATGAACCTGTTTGTTACTATCTGTCGACAATAAAGAATTGTCATGCTTTCTCTGTAACGGAGAAAGTATGTACGTTTGCATAGTCGTATCTTCTCATCTTTGGTCCACTTCACAAATTACATTTTCTCTCCTACTTTATTTACTTGGATTCACAATGCTTTTGAGAGTGTGGCACAAGGCTTGAGGAGTGACGACCATGTCACTTTTAGATATTACTTTATCATCGTTCGACAGAGTGAAAGCTTTTCGAGGAGAATGTGTACACAAAATACATTTTTGTCAAGTGGGTCCCCACGCCATGGAGAAAGTGAGTGAAAGTGTTGTCTCAGTCGGAAGCGTCCTATCTGTCTCTTTCCGCTTCCTGACTTTCGCTCATAATTTCAAACGTGTTGTGTCACTCCATCATATCCTGGACAAAAGTCTCAAAATTGAGTCACTCTCTCACTTTGGCTACAAAAAAAATGCTCAAGTGTCCAGAAAAATATGGACGCGCGCACAGAGTTGTAATAATGATGCAAAAAGAAATCAATCGGGACGGCTCGGCTGTCGGAACTAAAAGTGTGCGTCTTTATTGAGCCCCCTTTTATCCAATTTGCCCTTCTGTATTTTTGACACAACAAAAACACCAAGCTTTCACGGTGAAAGTTTGGAATAAAAAACAGTTATACAAACTAATTGCCAGACGCTACGCGTATCACGTCTGGTTTCTCGTATCGTTTTACCTTGCCCTTTTCACCAAGATTGATTATTAAAAAAACTTTCCACTTCCAACTTCTTTTTTCATACCGTGAGAGAGTGAGCGAATGTGTGTGTCATTGTCACTGACACATTCAAGCTTTCTCCATACTTTCGTGGCGTTGGTATATAGAGCTTTTAGTTTCCGGAGAGAAATGCAAATCACAGCGTTATAAAAGCGAATGACATGCAATGCAGTCACTTGT
>JAHZMW010000554.1:0-19257 GCA_027743745.1 Alloscopus bannaensis | reverse complement strand
CTCCGACATTGACGCATATTTTTTCGTGCTCCGAGCACCCTCATTATATAGACACTAAATACTTTTTCAACTACTTAGCGGAGGAGCGAAATTGGGCTTCTCCAACGATGAGAATGCTTTGTGTATAACATGAGCAGTAAAAAAGTTGTTGAAAGTGGGAAACTTCATGCTTAATTGGCAGAGAGAAAATCAAAGTGAAAAACTTTAGCCAAACACACAAGTCCATATGCAAATTCTTAACTTGGTATAAAAGATCATGTCAAAAGTCTTCCTGATATTTTGGGTGCTCTTATTTGAACAAGGCGGAGACACATTTCTTGCGGAATTAACGGGAATGTGGGGAGGAAGCAAAAATAGCTAATTAATTCTCGGCATCGTCCCATCATTCTGGTGAAATAAAAGTATTTTTACTGGGGTTTGCAGAATTAATCGTGCACGCACGTTGTTTCTTTGAAGTTAGCATAAAGTTGGCAAAAAAAACTTGGGTAGTCACTCTTTTTAGTATTTCCGTATTAGGCGTATTTCACAGAGACCTTGGAATGCGTTTATTTTGACGTAATTCCCTGTTTTCGTCATAATGAATCAGAGAACATCAAGTTGTGATTGGCTCAGGTGTGAAATGGAATATTTACACTAAATTAAGAGCTTCATTGGTATATAAACAAAATTACTTCTTCTCAATACCGTTTCCATTAGTGTTTTTGCTTGGCATAATTGCTGACCTTTTCTATTTCGCTTTAAAATGAGAACGCGACTCTACCTCCTTGTACTCTTCCTGGCGACAATCCCTGGAAATCATGAAGTGACATCCAACTTTTTTGGTGGAAACAATCAGAGTAAATCCAGCAAGATTTTATTTAAAAAACTACACCAAGAGAGAGCTGGTAAGGTTGTGTCGACTTCTTGTGATTCTAATGTATTTCTATTTCTTCGTCTACAGTCCTGTGGACATCCGGACTCCCCGTCTTCCAGCCTGGCCAATGTAGTCTCGGACAAACAAGTGTGAACTCATCGGACCGACCGTGTATGTACTGCAAGTGCTTCATTAACTTCTGGCTCTGCCGGCAGCTGATGAACTGCCAACAAACTTCTTTGACTTCATCCACCACACGAACTTTCAGCCTCGACGGGCACCGCATCAACTGCGGTTGTAGGCTGATTTCGGCATTCAAATCAATATTTTTCACTTACCAAAAATAGCCATATTTATGTTGTGATAAATCCTTGATTTATGGGGACACTCTTCGTCACTCAAGACTTGCACCAATAAAGTAAGAGTTATGGTCAGAATGTATTCATCTTTGGGTCAACACTTTGTGCATTACGTCTTCCTTTCAACAGCTTCCTCTCCCATTGTCTGATTTCATTGTGAGGCGATTTGCGACCTTTAATAGAGCAGAAAACTTCTTCCAGGAACTCGGAGAAATATACATTTTCGCATGGAAAGTTGAAGTCAATGAGAGTACAACAATTCAGCTCAAAATTGCATTGCATTACAACATAAAGTGTCGGGATGCATGGCTCAATGGGAATAAAATGGAAAAAGACATTTCTCTCTCAGAACATTATCATCGGCATTTGCAAAGAATCCTGAATTACATCAATGAAAGTGAAAAGTTTTCTTCCTATTGCAGACTCTGCAAAAAAGCAAAAGTATTTCTTGTTTCTGGCAGCCAGCCATATAACCTTCGTTCGCCTCTAAGAAATGTCGATTAGGTACTGGGCGAGGACACTAGTTCTAACTTTGCAAGCATCAAAGGACGATTTAAGCACTTCGTCCTATTATTAGTGAACCCTTTGGAGTCTTTGCTCTCACAAATCCTTCGTCTTCACAATGCTTTTGTATAATGCTAAGCTCATAATCTTCTCACCAGTTTCTCTCTGTAAGTGCTTTTACTTTAAATCTTGTGTCTGTAATAATGCTGCGATCATCATCAACAATCCATTTACGCGAGTATTACTGACAAGGTTTCTTGGAGCCATGATTTGTCGCGAGAAAAAGTGAGTCATTATTTTTTTTCGTGATGGTGTCTTTATGACGTTGTCATTACGTCAATATTTTTTGGTGAAATGATTTGCACCGAAAAATTGAAAACTCACATTAACATTTGTAATGATGAAATATCTGTTCCAATGTGTGAGATTTTTTTTTGGTGAAAGCATATGTGATGTAAATAGGGACAATCAATTTGCTCTTGGATTCATGTCACTCAAAATGTCAAAGGTTGCTAGCTCCTTGATTTATGAAAAAATCGTAAACGCTCCGTTTACAAGATTGAGGAGTGAAATAGGTTTCTATTTGCACAAATAAAAATTCGTAGGTAAACCAGTGATTGCGAGTACACCGTATTTATGTGCTTTGTTGTGTAGGAAAAGTTATGGAGAAAGTTTAAAAGCAACGCTGTACCATTTATGTAGTTACTTTCTCCAGAAAACGTTCAACACGTACCACTTTCCCCCGCAATATGCCTTGGGTCTTTTCACTTTTTTATGACGCACACAACAGTGTTAGACATGTGCGTCGCTTCCAGAGCATTGTGTATGTAATAAAATGTCGCAAGAGTGGGATTTTTTATCATTGAACTGATCAGCGAAAAAGTGTGAGTTTCAGCCGAAGCTCCCGGATATTAAATAAAGCTACAGAGATACATATGTGCTTATGCGCTTTATTCTGGTTTTTACACGAAATCAAAAGTTTTTAATCACCTACTCACTTTTTTAGGAGAAAAGGAGTGACAAGTAGATTTTTACAGCCTTTGGGAAAAAGGCTTAGTTTCCTACGATTTTTATCTGGTATAAATTTTTTAAAAAAGATTTGGCTTTGGGGTAACTACTTTTTCCATACTTCGTTTACACTTGTGTTATGATACTCGGATGAAAAAAAGGCGACATTACATTTCTGAACGAAAAAAAAAACGAAAAACATCTTTAGAAATACGAGCTCGTCTACTTTTGCCTGTCGTTTTGTTTTTTGTTTCGGTTTGCATAGATTTTACAGAAACTATACAGGTACGATGGAATGTTAGTCGTCAGACGATCACATATAAAGAACGGAATATTATGTAACTCGTTCTAGTTTTGCGGAGAAACTGAATGTGACACGGAAAAGTACGAAATTGAATTTAAAAAATTGTCTTTCACATCCATTTACGTGTGATGCCCGTGAGACAAGATTGAGTGAAACAGTCTTCCTTCTCGGTGCAACACACGGTACCTACACCATCATTCAGCATACGTAGCACATAAGGCACAGAAAAATTTAGCTTTTGCATTATCTACTTTCCTATCTGTCACAAAACCGTGAGCATGTCACCTTGCTGGCGTGCACAAAAATTTCTACTGATAGGGAGACAGACGAGAAATTCAAATCTTCACTGCAACGCACATCTCCGTCACGTGGATGTAATGGATATGATTCATAATTGTGAATAAAAAGATATTCTGGCTGATTGTGTACGGCTCCAGACGTTCGTAGTTGATATTGCTATTGCTATCTGTAGTTGGCTCTGTTACATCATCAAAATCATCCTGCCCACAAAAATTATTCGATGGAGCTCCTCTGAAGAGCAGCTGCAACACAACTTTTAGAATACTCTAAAAAATATGAAAGTTTAATGCGCCTCTGCTGTCCAAACTGATTTCATGAAAAATTTCTCTTCTTTCAGACGTCTCCATTCTCATGTAAAACCAGGAGGTAAAAATTGAGCTACTTTCTCTCGTCTACATTTTATACCGTGTCTCTGCGCCTGGTTGTTCGTTATGTTTTATGACGGCGTTTGTGGTCCTGTCGTTTCGAGACTGTACACAATAAAATCTGCTTAAAGTGTGAATATACAATGAGCTTGGAGCAGGTAGCAGGAGTCTTTGTGTGAGCACCTTTGTTTTGGGAAGCGTACTTTCGCTCTTGTAAATAAAAAGCAGATGCCGCACACTTTCCTTTGTAGCTTTTTCCTATGTCTTCTTCCTAACTAAACCATCAAAATCCTGAGGTTTTTTATGACATTGACTTTTATAGTTTTTCGTCACTTTCTCTTGTCAACTCCTTTTTTCCAGGATCGTAAAGGTCAACGAAGCCGTCCGGTCAAAAAGTGGGTTCCCAACTTGAAACTAATTATTTCTCTCTGTACGCCCACCCACCTCCATGTATTGAAGCAGAATGCCCCACTGAGAAAATTTGGTGTCACTATCAATTGTATTGATGGACATATCATATAACTGGTGTATAGATCCAATTCGCTGAAATGTTGTTGATAATAATGTATTTGTGTATTTGATTAACCATTTTTTATGCCCATAACCATGCAAGTTTCACATTGCCTCGAAGTGCTGAGTCTCTGTAAATACTCAATTTTGAGTCTGCACCTTCTGAAATGGTGTTGATAATAATGTATTTGTGTATTTGATTAACCATTTTTTATGCCCATAACCATGCAAGTTTCACATTGCCTCGAAGTGCTGAGTCTCTGTAAATACTCAATTTTGAGTCTGCACCTCGTACCACTCGCAATACAGGTTTCAGAGAGCGGAGCAAACACATCTCGTAACTCTTCTCAAACACTACCATGAGCCCACTCTATTTGCGATTCTAGGAACGTCGTCTACCACACTGGTGGATTGGAGTACCCAAAATAGCTCCACCGTCACATCATGAGAGGTCGAAGGAGAAATGCATGCTGGAAGATGCTAAAAGTCACTTTCTCTCTGAAAAACAACTGCAGCATCACTTTGTTACATCGCTCTAGCCCACAGCCTTCGAGAACGATGAAAATAAGGAAAACCAAAGGCTATATTTGAGATTGACCATTCCAACTATTGGCTCAACTCATTTCCTTTTCCTCTACATTAAACACAGCCTCACAGCCTGTTTCCGTTTTAGCCCAATAGTCTCTTTGCACTCTGTAATTACGTGAAAAAAAAGTTGAGGATTTTGTTGGAAAGGGAAATTTCATTAGACAATCCATGTATTTTTAATTTACGTCATTCACGACCTAATTGTTTTGTAAAGAAACCAAGACAAACATCCTCCAATCCACGGATCCTTTGTTTTCCTTTAAAAACACAAACTACCACTCTTTATATAGACTTCAAATGCGAAACTGAGAATTGTACAATCAAAGCTTCTGTAGAATAATACATATGGGTCGATAGGCTTTCATGAAAGGATTTCATTCTTTCCATTTCATCAGATTAATCTCCTCAATACTCGACTTTTGTGTACTCACCGCGAGTCCGTGAAAAACAACAACAAAGAATTAATCAGAAGAAAACGTGGTGCCAATACGTCTGTCGGCTTCACAAAAAGGACTGCCTCTGAGAGGATTAACCAAACACAAATATACCATATAGCATACATAACACTATATCAACTGTATTAATCCTGTGTATTCTCATGTTCATGTAAATTTTTGTACATCAAGCAAACTAGAGACCGATTTCATGAAAGGCTGAAACAGTGAAAAGCACATTGGTCTTTTTTGTGGAAAGAGAAAGGATCTATACGTTTATCTTTCAGAAGCAGTTTCACTTCTGCAATGACATACAACACGAGGAAATCCTTTTATACACACTCACATCACACATGCCTCGTATTCGAATCTACAGAAAAGAAAGCATGTAACTCTGCGTGAAAACAGATATGCACACGCCTTCACATCTCCACCAAATAGTGATATACATTGCATTTATGTGTAAAAAAAAGTATTTGAAGGATTTACAGCGAAAATACTCTCACTCCTCCACCAAAAGCATGGGGAGGTATGGAAGCGGAATTCGGTGAGAACTCTCGTTTGGTTCCTCCACAGTGCCGAAATCGATTGGAAGGAATGGGCACGCCCGAAGTTTCCAAGCATGTCACTTACCATCTCTCATGTGCACTTTTACCTTACCATCACCGTCATCTCTCGTGATTCTCGTAGCACACCAGTCGTCTTCGTATTTTCCCTTTCTCTCTCATTTTACTTTCCTTTTCATGGTGAATATGCTCACATATACTATACACTAGTATGAACCCGCGCTAACTCTCTCATGTAGTTTTTTTTCTAGTTTTTTTTTTCGCGAAAGTAAATACTTCGTCTTTCTCCCACACATTCGGGGTACGTGTAACATATACATACTTTACACAACGGTATACCACGATGATTATAAGCTACTGTGTGTAACCTCTAAGCGAAATGTTTTGTAGTGCATACACTTCACCAAGACTTTTTAACCAGAGACTAGTACACCTTCTAGGCAGTATTTGCCTTTCTTTCTTTCCTCTTGGTCACACACTCGCTCTTTTCAAGTTGGGGATACTCTGATGGAAAATGTTGCAAATACAGCTGTATAGGGAGGAATAGGATAAAAATACGGAGCACTTAGTGCCTCAATGGAAGTAGCACGTTGTACTTTTTTCAACATTATTCAACAAGAGCGGAAGGATATAGAAAGGGCTGTTGTGTCGTTTCTTTCAGAGAGCCAAAAACGAAACCTGCCAATTGGCGAAAAAAAAGTCTCAGCATTTGAAACGAAGGAGCTGAAGTACGTACATCCTCCAAGTGAAGAAAGGTATGCGTCTCGAGAGAGTGTTTGCGCCAGTGATAATATGCAAGACTGTGTATTCTGTATTAGCATGATCATCACTGTAAAAAGAGTAGTGAATTCTTGGACGTAATGTGCACACATGTATATAGAAGATTATGTGTGCTTGCACTTTCCGCAAAAACAAATATCTCTAGACTTTCACAATTGTGAGGACAACAACGCACACAACACCACCACAATCGAGTGTGTTATGCAAAGAAAAATATACAGTGGAGTGACTGAGGGGAAGAAAGTTGTAAAAACAATGTGTACAGACACAGAGTCAATCAAGATTGTGACAAGATAGAAAAAGTGAAAATCCTAATTACATTTTGTACCGCATCGAGATTATAGTACAAAGGAAAAAAACGATCAGTTCAACCTGAAGATATATAGTATCGGTGTAAACACATTTACTGCGAAACGTATGTGGAAATGTGATTTGGTGTAAGATTCTTTTAGAGAACATCAAAACAGTGTGGGAGATATGCGCTAGGAGCAACTCGTGGAGTTCCCTAATTTGGAATAGGATTTAATTGAGGACAGTGCAAATTGCGATTACAAAATGTAATTTGAGTAAACTGTGACTATCAACAAATTTTGGAGGGAGCAACTTGCAACAGGCAACTGGTGGAGTGGGGAAAACTGTTTTATTGTGTTGTGACTTGGCAAGCATGTATATGTTTAGAAATTAAGCAGTTATTCCGCACCTTCGAAACCAGTTATCATCACAATACTCCCGACAATTCACTACCTATTAATTAAAAGCTACGAACACTTGCACCTAAAATCACACAAAGGCAACACACATCAGCACAGTGTCACTCGAGCATTGCACAATGCTTCGCTCAGAATGTGATATTTGTTGTAATGACTTCGTATTTCTGAAGTCATTGCCAAACCACAGCGAGCACATTATCAAGCAACATGCGTAAGCGAACTGCATCGTCAATTCTCAAGACAATTCGTGTACCACACACAGAGATGTGTGCTGAGATCTGAAGACAGGACAAATTAGACTTTGATGGTTTGAAAGTCAAAGGGGATCGTCTTGACAAATTTGTTTCACCACACACATACAGACTCTCATTATTCACCACGCTAACCACTTCCCTCAGCATCATCGCTAATTCGTGACGTTTTTGCTTCCTCAAAAAACTCAGCCGTCAAACGTGAAGAAAGTTCAAAGGTTCAGTTTCCCTAAAGTGGTTGTCACATGGATCATTACCATCAATAGCCTCCCACGATGCTCCTAGTTTAATATTTCATCAGTCATCCTTCAAGGAAAAACAGAGGAGCAACTAAATTATCAGTGGGTACGTGTTGAACACGACGATATGTGATTCGTGCAATTTGGACGTGACTCAAATTCCTGGAGACATTGAATTATATTACATTATGGAACTGTGAAGTGGAGTGTGCGTCACCATGATTGTCGTCCAACTTTGTTCCACTCAAAGGAGGGGAGTGTGGACTCTGTCATATCGAAAAATTAAGGATTCCTAACTTGTTGCATTTCTCTACAAATATGCCAAGCTCCTCTTAAATGCATAACGACAAATGTCGATTGTGCTGAAATATCTCTACGAGTCATTACAATTGTGAAGTACATCAATTTTTTTGGAAGAAAGGAAAAAAAGTAGTCCGATTTCCGTCGGAGGATACAGCTGCCACACTGCAGATCAAACGTGAGAGCTCGAATTGTGCCCCCACTGCCAGCTCCACAACGACCGTCACAAGCAACTCCGGTTCTAACGCGAGAGGCGTTAACAACGTGAACAGTAACAGCGGCAACGGGTCCGGCCGGATTTGTGTCATGAGTGCAGATCTGAGTCTGAAAATTGATACACCGGCTGAAAGTATCGAAGCACTTGCGAAGGAGGCTGAAGCCCTCAAGGCCAAACTAGAAGAGGAGAGGCAGAAACTCAATGACGTTGCTCGTAAGTTCACCAAATCCATGTCTGCATTATTATTCTTTCCAAATTATCACTTCCATACTCACCAGGACCAGTGTGTTCAAATATTTCTCTTCAATTATTACAACGTCAGTCAAACCAGCGAACAAATAAACATGAGTGCATATACACGTTGCATGCACTGTCAAGTGTCAACCCAAAAGTCGTGCATGATGGCTTATTTTATTATCCAGTATTAATTGAGCAATTTCCTGTGGTGGTATACCCTCTCCGCCACATCCGAGCGCAAATTACTTTAGTGCCATAATATTTTAGGACTCGCACGTAATAATACGTCGATCTCTCAGGCCATATATGCCTACTCGTATACCACCATGCAGGAAGTAGGTATTAGATAGCGTATATCGTCATCGTCTCTCTTTCTCGCATATCGCACACTTTATGCGCATGCATTTGCCACCATGTGTGTGTGTGTGTGCAAACTTAAGGAAAATAGCACTCCTTCTTGCTAATTTGCTTCCAATAAATTAATACATAATTTATTTCATCAATAAAAGCCGACGTGGTTTTGAGTAAACACATTTGTACACTTACAAAAGTGAATTTCTTTCATTGACGCAACTCTTTAATATTGTAGTACTCACTTTCTTCTTAAAAAATCAAACCAAAGCCGAATAAAAATAGATGGTCAACTTTTTGAGTGACAATGCATGAAATAGTTATCAACGAGCTGGATTTACATACGGCACAAAAACCCATAAAAACACAGCTCTCCGCTTTCAAGCCTCGCTCAATGAATCCATGCTTAATATTCTTATCGTATGAAACCCAAGGAGAGGGTAGCTATTCCAAATAAATTTTTGATGAGCTCTACCAATTTCCTGGAAAGCCGAGCCAAAACACTGCCTAGAAACTGTAATTCTGAGAAACCTTTGAGCAGTTGGTGTTCCATAGCGTGACGGCCGAAGCTTTGAAAAAAAACGTGAAAAAGTGTGAGCTATATGGATGTACAAAAAAAAGTTTCGCATACATGTGTCTAAATGGTTAATTCTGCGTTATGTCATGCCTCTTTCTCACTTTCGTACATTTTTTTTCTCAAAATTCTTTTCTCAATATCAATAAAAAGGAAGGTTCGCCAAGGAGTTGTAATTCCTTCGTGAGTTCCCTACTTCCGTCAAGCTTCTAGTGTTTTTTTTCACTTTTTTTTTCGGTAGAGGAGTCGTGAGTAGAGGACCTACTCTCATGTAGGATTTACTGAATTATAAACGGGCATTACACCGTCTCGAGGAAATTGTGCTGAACACCGAGAAATGCGTTGCGTGAGCTTCGTAGGTATTACCGAAACGGTGCTCATGACAGATGAAAAATCCAAGGAATTTACGATCTCTAATACATGCTTCCATGTTTTATTTCAATGTATAGTACACGCTCCTCGTAATCCCTCAGAGGGCAAACACACCTCGTCACTTTTCCCTTTCCAGATTCGCAGACATAACTAAATCCATAGGAAATGGAGCACTTTAGGTCCTCTGAGTATTATAGTCATTTCCCTCGGAGACCACTTTTCTGTATGAGTGAAGAGAAGAGTGATCTGGTACTTGAGCTGGAAAAAATATTAATGAGAATACTTTCACTGTGCTTACATACTTGTGTATACCAACACCAAAAATATATGCCAGATTTTTTTTGATAAATGTCTTTAGGCAGAAGATGCCATCATTTTATGCATTTACACAGATTAGTTATGTAATAATATAAAAAACAAGCCAAACGAATCTGTTTATATAGTAAATTACATGTGACACAAATTAAAAATTGTATTGGTCCTCCTTGTGTTGCAGTGTCAACCGTAGCTCAACGACTGGAAAATGTTGGTCAACTCAACATCAAGCCAAGAAGAGTTCTCAAAGGTCATCAAGGCAAGGTGCTGTGTGTCGATTGGTCACAAGACAAGCGACATGTTGTGTCGTCGTCGCAGGTATAAATTTGTACTCGTACAAGGCTCTAATTATTGGAGTGTGTGGTCAACAATATTGTGTGTACTTTTTTCAGGATGGCAAAGTAATAATATGGGATGCTTTCACCACCAACAAGGAGCATGCCATTGCAATGCCCACAACGTGGGTGATGGCATGCTCGTATGGTCCTTCAGGAACTGTGATCGCTTGCGGGTAATTCACCCTTTCAAAGTTCGCATAAAATTGTAGCTTTACCAAATCTAAATGATATTTTTTCTCTTGTTTTGTAGCGGGTTGGATAATAAGGTGACGGTGTATCCACTTTCACTAGAAGATGACGCAACGCAACGGAAGAAGCCAGTGGGCACGCATACTTCTTACACTGCCTGGTAATTTAAATTTACATGCAATATGTGAAATGAAAGCAGTGCACATCCACTATAAAATATCCATTACAAAAAAGAACCAGCAGTAGCCTTAATTATTCTGATTTACAATGAAATAAACACGTGCTTTTTATTATATTTCATGTAATTGCCCATATAATTTGTGACAACCCTCAACACCTCCGTATCAACATGGTCCACATCAGTTGTACATTCCTTCCTTACTCAGACTATCAGGTTTGAAGCACAATTAGTATTATGAGTCATAAAAGTTGCAGGTTTCGGAAATTGTACATTTCCGACCACATTAATTGGGCTCTCCGAGCGTAAATTAATGTTGAATGTCCTCGTGTGTGTGATTTTCCCAGATTTTGAGTGGTAGTGGTGATAGTACTTGTGCGTTATGGGATGTGGAGTCCGGTTCGAGATTACAAAGCTTTCATGGACACACCGGGGATGTCATGTCCTTAGATCTCGCTCCACAAGAAAATGGAAATACTTTTGTCTCAGCTGTATGTACAATCAAAACCATTGGATCTCTTTTGCACATCATGTAATTCCGCAAATAGGTGCTAAATAGAAGAAAAAATTTATTTTCGCAGGGCTGCGACAGAAAGGCATTGATTTGGGATATGAGAACCGGGCAATGTGTACAAACATTTGATGGCCATGAGAGTGATATCAACACGGTGAAATTTCATCCGAGTGGCGATGCAATAGCCACGGGTTCCGACGACGCAACAGTACGTAACACCAAAAGCTAATCAGTTTCAAGTATCGAAATAGATTTGAGCTTTTAAGAAGATGGACTTTTGTTTTTCGATGAGTTTTCCCGTGAAAAGTCTCTCGGTGTTTGAACTCATTGAATTCTTATGTAGCTTCTTATTCGTGATTCTGTATTTCACCTTTCCCTTTGTAGATATCAATACTCGTAAGAATTTTTTTTTATACATTTCTATTCCTGACTTTTAACTGTACTTCACAACACTATTACAAACTCGCATTCACACGCGTTTGGTTGCTGGTCTCATTTCATCTACAGACAATCATTATTTTCATGAATATGATGCGTCTGTTCTCATTTCTAGTACGGACACGATAACAGGGTCTCATGTCTCAAAGTCTCGCCCGACGGGACGGCATTTTGCACGGCGAGCTGGGACTCAACACTTCGTGTAAGTATGATATACTTTACAACCTACTCTACTTAATCCCCCCAAAAAATGCTCTATTAAATTATTATGACTAACGCTTATTTATATATTAAAAAACGATTCAAGCTTGATAATATACTTTTCCATCCAAATTTTGCCTGTGCAATCCGCAGTTTTCACTTTTCTTATCAATTGCATTTGTAGAAATGCCTGTTGCTCTTTTATAATCATTATAATACAATTCATTCCGTAGACGTGTTATATATTATACTTATATTTATTCTCAAGAAAAAAATTCAATTTAGTGATCGCAGCTTTTGTTCGCTTATTATTTAAACAGACTTCTCTCTTGCCGTTCTTTTGTTTGCTTATGGAAAATATATCATCTACATTTTTGCATTTATTTTACTGACCACAATTTTCTACCCTTTGACTTGCTTTTAAGTGTGCGCTTCACATTCTCTTGTGTAACTCAGTTTTCTGTAATTCCATTGTAATGGCTCGTGTAGAGGATTTTTTTCTAGTATTTTGTGCAGCAAGTTGTGGAATTTGTGTGGCTTCATGCACTTGAGTTATCAGCTCTTTGAGTCTCTCGGTTTGATTACAAAGAGATGGTTTGCCAGGGAAAAGAGCGATTTCCCGAAAGCAGTCACAAAAATACGGCATCTGGCTCTTTTCATGTGAGGCTTCTTTCTGTTCTCCGGCTATTATTATCAAGCTTTTCTCTGCCGCTCTCTGCTGCGTATTTGATGTTCTCTCTGTGTCTGTTTGATGCATTCATTAATGGATTGGATGGAGAGTGTAATCAAAACGAGTGTTCCACATGTTGAGCCACTTCGCTTTCGATATCCATTACCGGTTAATAACGTGTTATATAGCAATATTTAATAGTTAAACAACTAAATGTATGCTTTAACTAGTGTTTAAAGACTTTCCTTTTAATCTCTGCTTAATTTGCCGACCTTTGTCCACATCGTCTCACGTTTCCCCGGTGCAATTTTTAACCTTTGTCGGTTTAATGAAATATTATTAATTATAATGATGATTTTTGAATATTTCAGGTCTGGGCATGAATTCAGTAAACCCGCTCTCGTCATACAATATTCCAATATTCTCCTGCATTTCTACGATAGAATACTTACTCTTACTGATTTCTATTCTGTTATGTAACAAATATTATTCATGTATATTAGACATAGACATTATATGTTACTCCGACATTTTAACGCATCGGCCACACTACTCAAAAAAGATGGACGAGAAGGTGTTAATAATGACGTCTACCAGCTCCTGCTAATTTCACAAAAAAGAATATTCAGTCAACAAAAACGATTCGCAGTGATGACGGACGGAAGGAGGGAATATTAGCAAAATTTTTGGAGCAGTGTCAACGCTAGTCTGGATATAATTTTGTTTCAGTGTCCTACAAAATAATCCAACGCTTTTTGAAGAAAGAAGTAGTGCGAAGTCTGAATTTTCAGAGTCAATCCATCAAAATCAGTCAACCTGGAACATCTTGAAGGCTTCCATTATAAACTCGTATCAACCACATCAAAAATCCCACTCACAATGAAAAGCGACAGGTTGACCTGTGACACTAACATTGTTGTTGGAACTATAAAATGCATTACAACGACAGTTTTTTTAAAAATTTACTCAAAAAACTTACAAAATTCTAACGTTTACTTTCCGCTCTTCGCTGATTCTCTATAGACATCCATCTCAAAAAATCCACCTAACATATTTAACGTCTTACGGAAACGTAATGCCAATAATGTAAGATATATTACTGCGTATCTTATATACATATTTACCCTTCTTTGTACTCCATAAATTACCTGCCAGCTTACCAGAGAATTTTTTATATATTCATGGCTCGTTCTCGATGAATATATAATGTAAAACAGGAAACATTACTCCAGTATACCGCATACACAAATGCATAGAAATTGAGGCGCATTACGAAGATGCTGATAAAAACAATCACGTGATCTTACTATTTTAATCTGTAGGGAAACGACTTTTCCTTGTAGACTAACAATAATACAACTAAACAATTAGATTTGCAAGATGCTGGGAAGATCTGAAAAAAGTTCCAATATATAAAAACTGATCATCATTCATCATCGATATTACGATTACAGTAATTTTTAGATTTTCGCTTCAAAATAGATTACAAGTTTTCGGGAAGATACGAGAGGAGCATGATGAGCCGATTTCTCAGTAAATTTAGCGCAAAGAAAGTTACTACATCCAACGTTTCAAACTGTACAATGGATAGCTTAACAATATACTGTTATGTATTATGTAGTTTAACGCATCAGATGTTTTAGAATTTATTGTAATTTTTGTAGATAACTACTTGTTAGTCAACTTCAAAACTAGTCTATACGATATAATAATGTACATACTATTCATCAGTCATACGTAAATGCATACTGTCACAGTTATTAAAAAATCCACAAAAAACATGGCTAATTATGGTCATCATTATGTATGTAATATATTACAGAGTCGCTTCTCGTATCGGTTTAGAAAGTACAACAAAATGTAGCATGTTTTGCGAGTAATGTGAGAGACAAGGATGTTAAATTAAAAACATGCGGTTAAATCAGAATAAGGGGATGTATGTTGTCATTGCCATACAAGAATCAGTGACGGTTTCAAACACCACTCTGATTAGTATACTAAATAAAAGAAAGAAGTTCGAACAAAAACGAAACAAGATCCTCAAGAATTTGAGACTAGTCCTTTTCATACGATAATTGATGCACAACATTAAGGGGCAGCTGAAAAAAGGACAGTTTTATATGAAATAAACGTGAACACTTACAGAAGTGCGCAATATGAGATGTTGAAGTGAGAGTCTCACTTTGATACAAAAGGGTGAACAAAGTAAGCCACCGCAGCAGAATGGAGTGTGCTCACAAAAAAATACCAGAGGGGATCCGATCCTTTTTTGGGCCCAACTCCCTCCGGGACCCTGCCTTTTGTTTGGGCAGACATTCTGCATATATAAATGTAAGGAAAATGTAATGGAATTAAAGCGTCTGAAAGCTACCCACACAGAGACACGTACCGCTTTGCATCTCTTCAACGTTTTATGTCCTGGATCTTTCCCTCTCCGAGGGCCAAGTGGAAAGTTACTTTTTCGGAGAATAAGGGATGGATACCGGAGGCGTGAAAGGGAAGCCGCTTTTTGTTCACTGATCGAGGATTCTCAGTCCTCATCTCTGCACACAGAGGAGTACAACCGCAACTCACTTTTTGGAGTTCGGAGAAGTGAACTTTGTGTGCTGAACTCAACCGGGAGTTGAGGCAACTCGGTGTGTAAAACTTGGGAGGCTGTGGAGTTGTTCGGGGTTTGGTCACGGGGATGCGGGATCTCACTTGGAGTGATTTCGTGGTAAGCGATAGTGACGAGGAAAAAGTAGCATATTTTTAAGCATAACTTTATTTCAAATATTATTTACAAATTAAAAACTAATTACAATGTGATAATGTATAATTTTTTATGTGTGCATATTTTCTTCAATTCGTAAATTTTTATGATCACTCCACTTCGATAAGCTTAGACCCACAAATATCAATGAGTTCCTTAGATGAAAACGTTGCCACCAATTTATGGCTTCCAGAACTTCTCGGAATGAAACGATGAGTGTACTGAAGCTCTTCTCCGATATCAATATCCCTGTTTAAGTTTGAAATAATAATACGAATTTTTTAGTCTAAATTTTCGTAAAAGCGAGGCTACCATTGCATTTGTTGGGGTTGGCAAAGTACTCTAGGGTGTGGTACTGTGGCGCAGGAGAAATTTGGAATCTCACGAGAGAGAGAAACTACGCGCTTTTATGAAATCTTCAAGCAATTGGCAGAGCAATCAATCAAAGTCCGAAATGATCTGAAAACTTACTTGTGCTTGATGGAGGAAAAGCGAGAAAGGAATGGTCCTTCAAAATTGATGACGCAATTTGTAAGTTTTCGTTGAATCGGATTGAGAAAGCTGAATGTCACGTACGCTGCTTTCCCCACTTTGACTTCAGGCGTTACCTACAAAAAATAGTGGAAATTGAATGAGGACTTTTTTAGGAGAAATTTTTTAGTTTTTTCACAGTGTTGATTTAGTTTGCGTATTTTATACTGGAATTTCGTACTTCAATCAACATCGGTGGCTTGACCACTTGAAAATCATCTTCTTCGCACCAAATCTGATGCGTTTCGTCGACCGCACAAACAGCAAACATTTTGAGAATCCCGTACTCCACCAGTTTGTCCATGTACTCTTCTGGAGGAACTGTCATCCGGAGCTCTTCCTCTAAAATTACAAAAAGCTCATAAAGTCTGAGAATATAATTTGTCAGAATTTAAATGCAGGGATCTTTACTTGAGTTTGGCTCAACCACAAAGTTTCCAGAAGCTTTCTTGACGGTGTTTGCGGACACACCGGTGTAATACACAGAGCCCACAGAGAGATTCGCTTGAACCGTCCGGGCCTCTTCTGATTTGTTCTGAAATAGCAAGTCAGCAATTTACCACATTCCGTCATCATGAAAATCTCAAAGTGTTCAGATTAATCTGACGAAATGGCTCAACTTGTTCCACCTTGTTGAGAACATAAAGAGGAACATGTCTCACCGTGATTGTGACAACGAGCGAGAACGCGTCTCCAACCGGAATTTGTTCGAGTTCAATCAAATCAAACTCCATGTCCTCCTCCTTGGGATCTAATTCGAGAAAATGTGGAGCACAAGGTCGATTCGAGCCTCTCACAGCGTTGACCAACTGGAGACGTTCGGTCCTCGAACCTGGAGTTTTAGAGGGAGTGAAAGTTAGTAAAAAATTGAACAAGTTGAGAGGTGAAGAGAAAGTCCTCAGTGAAAAGTGAGGCTATAACAAAAATAGTTTTCTGGAGAGACTCGGGATTTGAAAAAAAAACGTAAAAGTCGAGGAATGAACAACATCAATCGTCACTATCTCAGGGTTTGGTGGCAGTAAAGAAATGAAATCACGTAAGTTCTCCACTTTTTCCTAAGTTGGATGCACAAGGCTAAGTGCATTTGCACGTAGGGCGAGTTGACACAAAAAGTACGGTCTCGTTTAGAGTTCTCTCGTGTAACCACTATATGATCGGGGATGTGCTTGTTTTTATTGGGCCAGTGAAAAGTTTTGCAAAGTAGGGAACATAAAGGTGCAGAGTGAAAGTCACAAGAGTGATGCGAAACCTTCTTTGGGCTTGTATTCCTCAATTACGTCCATCCTGTCCGTGTCAAATTCCTGGTCAAACTCATTCGGCTTTTTCGTCAGAATCTGTCGGCCCACACTGAAAACATAGGTTTTTTCTTGATTACTTGATTTCATGTCATTTCCTTTTTTTAAAATGTCACTCCTACATCATCGACTTATTATGGTGAAAGAGCAACAAAATGCATTGTGTGCGAAAACGGAAATGTGGCGGAATTTCCACTTGGAATTAGCAGCCTTTTCCTTCACTATTTTTCCCTGTTCTTGAAGAGTATAAAAAAATTGTAATCCCAGAAGACCCATAAATATCACACACAAAACCTTTTTTCTTCTTGCTCCCTTGCTTTCTCCGCTATTCTCAAAGAAAGTTGACTGAAATCCCTACTCCTTCCACACTTCTCACTTACTAGTTTTGTAATTCTACCCAGTAAATTAAGGTGAATGGAGTTCACCAAACCGTATAACGCCCACAGAGGAACTTGTATGCTTTATTGTTAGTGAAAATAAATGGTATGTTGATACCTAATAATATGGCATCTCCACCAACGCTAGTAGCGAACAACATAGAAAAAGACTTTCTCTTTTTTACATGCACCTACATATTATATCCTCGTTTTGAACAACTTTTTTATACTTTCTGAGGCCGTGAGTGAAGGAACTCGTATTGTCAGCCAAGAAGGATCTTAAGGAGTGGGATCTCAGTTTGAAACATTGATCTTTCTACTTATTGGAACAGAGGATCAAGTAGTTTTCTCCTTTCTTGGCTCTCCTTTCTCTGTGTATATCGGGATTTTCTCCGTCCTCCAATGAAAGGTCAAAGCAACTCGACTGTATACAAGCTTAGTGTACATGCTTTCACCAGAGTGAAAGAAGTTTGACCTGTATTTTTGAACCATGGGAAAGGAACGAGAAAAAGTGGTGATACACCACGCACAGGCTTTCTCTTTTGGTCTAAAAATGTCACCAATAATGTACATAATGAAAAAAACGACGGAGCATAATGTTCTCTATATCCGCTTGACTCATGGCTGGATAGACTGGTGAGAATTTATGTGCTGAGCTTTCCCTCAGTCTTATGTGCGTATCTACATTTTTTACTGTTTTGCCTGGAAAGCGCATAGCAAAATACGGAAGAGAAAGTTGTGAATTTTACTGAATTTTGTTTGCTTCCATCCTCCTGAATCCGAACTCACTGGATTTGTCCACTCGCCAACGCACCACATCTGCATTTACGGAGGATAATAGGAAAGGGACATCGTACGCGTAGCCCACCCGTCCTTTGCGGATTGCTTCTAACGACGCTGGTCCACATTGGTAAACCCCTAGTGAAAACAAAAAAATGGAGAAAGCAGGCGATGGAAAAAAATCGAAAGAAAAAGGAGGTTGTGGACACTTTGAGATCATTATTCATCACCGGTGGAAAGTTTGATAAATGGTGGCGGTGAGCGGTCAGTTTTTTTCTGTGGTTCATATAAAATGTGACTTTCTAAGAATATTATCAATGTTTTGAATATTATCTTCAGATTTTTGAGTCTTTTGTACGCCTAAAAATAATAAATATACATTGGGTAGTTGAATTGATTATAACAGGTATAACAGGTTAGTTCCTCGTACAATGGAGTCAGTTCTATTGTTAAATAGGTAAACAGTGAATTTTACATTGAATTTCACTTCAGAAATATCAATACGATAATGAGGAAATGATTACATAGAACAACTTTGATGATCAAACAACTTCGTACACATATGAGTCTGCCTGCAGTTTACACATCAACGGAAGCAGAGTGCACTTTACGTAGAAGCTGTCCAGAAACTAGATAACAGACATGTAGGTTGTTGAGTAAACGAGAATATGCTGGCCAATGTTTCTTTGCATAAAGTTACAAGAACAAACATCAAAGAGCCCAATAACGCCGGGATGTCTCGCAGTGTTCAGAGAAAGCATAACATTCCAATTTCGATTATGAGACAAAATTTACACTTGAAATATCCGACGATCAGAGACGAGAGTCTCCCCAATTTAAGAAATGTTTGAGTATTT
>JAHZMW010000553.1:0-26137 GCA_027743745.1 Alloscopus bannaensis | reverse complement strand
CATTGGGATTGGGAGTTTAACGACTTTTTATTGCAATATTAGTTCAATCACTTAGGTATAACAGGTTCTTGACAAAATTAGTAGGGTTATAACTAACCACCTTTCATAAAGGTTTGAAACACAGCAAACGGGTCCTCTATCAGTTCAGTCAGGACGATTTCAAATTGCAATGTCGATCCTACAATGTAAATTCCAATAATGCTTTACAGACATTGTCTCGCGTGGTTATAAATCACATCTAGTTTACAAACATTGCATGTCTACCTGCAGGTATAGATCCATAATCTTTGTCACCATACGCATATTTTGGTGGGATAATTGTTCGTCGCTTTTCTCCAGCGCACATTCCCATTGTCGCGATTTCACATCCAACAATAACCTCTCCATCCCCCATTCTGTATTTCATTGGCTGCTTACGGTCGTAACTGTGCATAGGTAATTTAATCGGTGAGGTCGGCCACATCCTATTTGTCAAATGCGGCTTATTTGTAACTGAAATACTTACGTAGAGTCGAATTTCGTTCCGTTCGTGAAAGTACCAATGTATTCTGTCGTGAGATAGTCTCCCTTCTTGGACAGCTTGGTGCAGTTGTCGGGTTTAGACATTACTTCAATGTAAATTCCCTCCGTTGTATGATTTCCTTTACTTGTTGGGCCCCAATGACCTGAACCAGGTGCCTGAAAGTCAATTTTACCATTTAATTTTATGTAACTCTATTTTCGCAAGAAGGCGTACATATTCATTTTTGCTGAGTAACATACTGGGCTCTCCGCTGCTCTCTTTTGTTTTCTTCCAGAGGATGATGTGGGTGGTTTCTTTGTAACGGCTTTTGGCTTTCCAGGATTATCATGTTGTTTGCCTTTGCCACCGGCTTTGTGGTGTCCTTTACCCTTTCTTGGTTTTGGTCCTAATGCAGTAGGGGGAAGGTCGTCATCCTCTTCACTCTGGACAAAATCCAGAACTAGGACTACGAACAAAACTGCTATTATACAAAAGCACACTCTCATTATGAAGCGTACTAAGAGTCCAAACTTGCCTTGAACTTATTTCTAATCCTAACACCAGTGCAAGACAATGCCAACTATATTAAGA
Organism: Alloscopus bannaensis; assembly: GCA_027743745.1. Classification (NCBI taxonomy): domain Eukaryota; kingdom Metazoa; phylum Arthropoda; class Collembola; order Entomobryomorpha; family Entomobryidae; genus Alloscopus; species Alloscopus bannaensis. Next base: position 25,044 of record JAHZMW010000553.1, on the reverse strand, counting down.
TGGCAATTAATTAGGAGATTCTTTCTTTATATATCCGTTATAGCCCAATTAACAAGTTAATAAATGCACAAAAAAGGAGACAACAGAGCAATACACTAAAAAGTCGTTCTTTATGTCGCCGCAAAAATGAAACGCGAAATGAAACATTGAATCGTTATTCCTTAACTGTATTGCGCTAGCATTTTCCTTACAAACACATAAAATACGCGAAAGATGTTCTCAATTTTCATCACAATCTTGATTTAACCTTGGAGTTCTCAATTGGCAGTTAAATTCCAATTAATTTGCACACTTTATCTAGTTTTTACCAAATTACTCTCTCCCGCTATTATTTTCCTGAAAAGAAAGTTTTGTCTTTGCATAATTTACGCATTTTTCTGCGATCCAAAACGTGCAACTGGAAATTCGACCGTATTATAAAATCATTATCATAATGATTGTGATCTTCCTAAAAATGCATGCAATCATAGTGCAAGCCGTACACATCTAGTCAAGTGTTGTGGCGCTGGATATTGGACCAAAATGAGAAGACGAGACACAAAGGATAATGGTGTAGCCAACCCAATCGATATATGAGAAGATCCTACAGGTATTATTACTCCCGAAGATTGCATGACTGTGACTCAACCCAATGCAGAGCACGCATATCGGACGGATGCCCTGCACACTTTGCATATTACGTAGAATTAGATTGTTGATCGTTATCATTATTATTTGTCGCGTGACTTTCTAGAGTAATCAGTCATTCATAAGGCCTCTCTCTGTAATCCTGCTATTTTTCTCCTGTCTCGTCTGCTATGTTCCAGGCGCAGGTGCAGAAAAAATGCTCGTTTTTTCTCCAGATGAGGGGATATGCATGACGTGACCAGGAGAGCCTGGTTGTTTTCATTCTAGTACAACATACTTTTTCATACTCGGACTTCATGTTCCAGGCGCAGGTGCAGAAAAAATGCTCGTTTCTTCTCCAGATGAGGGGATATGCATGACGTGACCAGGAGAGCCTGGTTGTTTTCATTCTAGTACAACATACTTTTTCATACTCGGACTTCATGTGGATTTTTATGGATCGTATAGTGATGAACCAACACATCTCATCATCAGGAAAAAAACTTTTTTTCAAGTGTTTATTGAGAAAATGCCGCATCGCATCAGAGATGAGCCACGTCGTAACGTACACCCTTCATGATCGTCTCCCCAAACTCGGTATGCGTGCATTCGTGTGCGAGAGTGGATGTCTCTGAAACGCGAGTCCTTTTAGCAACCATGAATGATATGACGAAGAAAAAATAAGAATTCATAATGATAAGGGTTAGGCACATAGTTCCCATTAATTGGAAAGGCTGAGCGTATTCGTACGCATGTGCATGCCATGTCCTTTGCAAACAGACAAGAGTACTGTAAAAAGACTGGGTTCATGTTGATATATACTTCAGTCTTTTGGTCGAAGGAAGATCATGACAGCTCCGGACACACGCCAATTTTTTCTTCAGTTTCAATACTTTTTTTCTTCTATTTGGAATCTAATGGGTGGCGGGGGTATTGTTGCATGATGTGCTGAATGAAATGGGAGCAGATGCCATGACTGTTTTTTAACCTTTTATCCACTCTTTTCTAACGTTAAGTATATACAAGTAGTGAGAAAAATAGGTTTGCATGTGGTAATGTTCCATGTTTTGCGACTTCGGAACTTTGGAGTTTAATCGGACTTAACTTATATTACTGACGCGGGTAGCGGTCTTCCATAGGGTCTTTTGAACTTTCAAGAGACCGTTTTAAAGAATGTGAAATTAATGTACGACCATGCTACTTTTAAGTAAAATCCATGTTTTAAAAATCATATGCAAACTGTCAGCTCTGACGCTTTATTGTGTTGTTTGGTAGACGAACTGTTTTGGTACTACTATTTTACTTCTTGTGTATGAGTATCCGACAGGAAATCTATTAGCTTGTCGTTACATTGTTCGTCAGCAAATTGAGCGACAATATAATCTTAGTACATGTCATTAGCGCGCTTTTACATCTTCATGAATACAGGACAGGTGTCTTTTGCATTCACAAACGAATGCACACAACCAAACAAATATTACGATCGAGGGCAAGAGGAATTGAAAATTTGATTTCTCATTTGTCCAAATGAATGCTGCAAATCATTATCATCAGGTCAGTATACAAAAACTGATTGACAACACATCTGTGTCTTTGAAAAGATAAAATAGAGAATTAAGATGTGATACCAACAAGTTATTTATGATACACAAATCAACCTACACACTTTATATGCACACAAGTACAATCCACATATGTTTGCATGGAATATGAAGAGTCACATTTGGTTCATCGTCCGCCCCAAAGAAATATTGTGCTATATCATGGTTCCATCATTTTCTCAGGTTACTCATCCATACCTGGATTTCAAAGGGGGATCTGGTTGAAATCAGTGAAAAAACGTCTTTTGCACACATACTCACATCTTTATCTCCATACAAAAGTCATTAATAAAAATGGTATACATATGAATAAAGTACAAATTACACTTAAAATTCCCAAACAAGTGTTCCGTACCATGATCACGATCTCATAAGCCTTGCTGCATCCACACACTGTGTCAAGTACACGTGTGAGTACGCGCAAAATATGTGGAGACGCTGTTTACAATGCTCCTTCTAAATTGTTTTCATAACATTCCTTTCTGCCACACATGCCACACAATGGTCAACCGTGAATGAGCTGATAGTTGTTCTAACAAGAGTGTAAATTGATATCTTTGCACTTGGTCAAATTTTCACTCATGAAACTCAGCTGTGTTGATGTGAGTTCAAACCTCATATTTTAATCAATCATTAACAAACTCACGATTCATCACAATTTCTTATTGGTACAGTTGAAACCTAACGTCCGGCACGATATACAGTGTTGAACACTTTCCAAGATAATAATACATGTCATTTCAGCAGCCAGTATGAACGCTTTTGTAAGAAACCCAAATAAAGTCATTTTGGCCATGTTAATGTGAGAAATGCTGATTTGAAAGAAGTCGATAACATAGAATGACGGCGAGTTGATGACTCTTTTCTACGATGATGACATGTCGAATATGGCGTTACCTCCGAATTTGGAGTAATCATATTAGTGAAGAGTTTACACCTTTATTAGATCCACGATTTAGATGCGTAGATGTAAAACTTTACAGATGGAAATTCCTTTCAAGAATTTTTCACATTCCGTAAATTACTGACTTCTGATTTCTGCTTTAGATTATGTCTACCATTGTCATTCATATATTCCTCTATTATTCACTGTGATATATGGATGTATGTATACGTACCACCTACACGTAAAGAGTACTCTTTCCCCATTCAAAGGTGTACTGAATCATTTTACTCCTTATCTTCCCAGAAATGACGCACTGTGCCCCATTCAATCAAAAATATGTGCTGAGCAATGGAAAACTGAGCATTCCTCCTGTCCTATCCACAATCCACACACAATGAGAACAGTATTGTTTGGAACGAACACGAAAGAATTACAACGAGAGCTTCTGCTTCACATCACGGATCATCATTCGTTGGTTTTATTCAATGCGCTTGAAACAAATGGAAGGTAATTTGTCAGTCAAGAAATCATGTAGCTCTAATAACGTCAGACATATTCACACATATTGTGCAAGTTTGAAAGCCCATCAAAGTCCAATTCATTGCTTTGAAGAAAGGGTAAAAACGTGAACAGTTGCACATTGCACACCACAGACAAACAGAAGCAAAGCATGTTTCTTTACTGCGCAGTGAGCACAGAAGTGATCAATGTAACCACGTCTCCGATTGAGAAGAGCCCCTGACATTGAATTTCTGATGTTATTTCACCGTGTGTGAGAATGCTTTCACATTCAGCGCTTGTAAGAGTCGTATAAATTTAATTATTTATTACTTATAAGCCGCGGTGAGTGGTTGGAGATGTTTCCTGAAAACGGACTGAATGAAAATTTCAATAATTTTGTGATTGATAAATATTTCTGTTGAAGTACATTTGTAAAATCAAGATGCAGACGTGACGTATCAGACTTTTAGGTACCCTACATGGAGATAATTTCATTTAGGCAGTATTAAGGTCTTTATATTGATCGACAGGTGAGTCGGAGCCGGTTACTTTAGGCATGTTTAGCAAATGGTGATGATTTCATCACACAACTGAAAACTGTTTTGCTACAGGGCAAAGTGAGCCTCTTCATTCAAAGCAAGCTGGCGAATTGAAACCAGAGTTTTCTGGGTGTTTTGGTGGTCAAGCATTAAGAGTAAATAAGCTTGCTAATCTCACCTTGCTTTACACTTTTCATTTGCATTTCTTTTTAATTGATTTTTTATTAAAATGACAGTAGTCTATGAATACATTAAATTGTCATTTTGTATACTGAGTTTACTTTCACATATAAAGTGTACAGGTATAAAAAGTAGTTCAACATGTACAAAAATTCACAACAACATTCAAATAGAAACGGAGAATTATTAAAGTCTGCCACTTGCTTGCCACCCATTGAACACTTTCTGTGTCGCATTGCGAAACACACGTTCAGTTGTTGGTTTAGCTTGACAAGTCAATTTACTAAAAAATAAACATATCACTGTTTTACATCAGTGGACTAGATCCTGTCCCGACCACGGGAAACTTTGGCTTCAATAGAATTTTCAAACTCATGCGATAGTAGAATTTTTATATCATTCATATATATTGAAATACAGAGAAAACAAAAGTGTTCAATTTTTTAAAGTAATTCAATTTACAGGGACGTTGTGTGTAAATCGATTAAAAAGCACTCGTACCCTCTCTAAACTATCATTCACTGCACCCAGTTTATTATACTGGGACGGACATGATTGGAGGCTTAATTGGTTTGCTACCTTCAATTTACAATGCTCCAATTTACGATGTGCATAAAACTGCCACAGGGTGCAATCCTCATCCTTCAACTTCATCGTCAAAGACGATAAAAAGTGGACGAGATTCAGACAGGGTCATTTCGCTACACTTTCGTGGTTTTAGTATTTGGGCGTGTAGTGCAATGAACAAAAAATCAAGCATGAATGAGTGCCTCATTGCTACTTAATTACTCCCTAACTACTCCGAGGCAGCAAAGATTACGACTACCGAAGGGAATGTCGGTTTAATCGTAATCAACACCAAGACCTTCATTACGTAAAATTACACAGAGTGAAAAATACCGAGACGAAGGTTTTTTTTACTGGGATTGTGTTTTGTGAGTAGATTTAGCTTCGCATTTGAATTGCAAATCAATTTATGAAATGGAACTGACAGTTTTCTCTCTATTTATTCATTGTGTAACAATTATAAACAGGCAGACTTGGCAAAACACAGACAGATTTTTTTCTCAAATGGGTTCCCCAGTTTTCGTTTGTGGTATTAAAATATTTTGAAGCTGAGTCTTGACTGATGCGTAAACCCAATCTGTCAAGAAAACTCAAAAAACCTCTCCGGTCCTTTTCCCTGATAATCCTACTTTTATCGTGTTGCTGAATTTGGAAAATCTGACATTTGTGGACTCAGTCAAGATTTCCAGCAGAATTTTAAACGCAGTATTGCGTTTCACGCTCTATTATACCTTATTAATGTCTCGTATGCGTCAACGCTGCCAACTGCACATCAAACTAGAAAAATCACAAGAGAACCGCTGTTGGTTTTTTGAGGTGATGAAATTATATTTTTCGTAATAAAAAAAATCCTCCTCCTATGGACAACAGTAGGGTTTGGCACCTCGATGATGCGTTGATATAAACACACTTGCAACCGTTTATGCTCGAGGTAGATGTACACATTCTACTACAGAAGAGTGAAATTGTTTAAAGTGGGTCAGGAAAACGCATAGAAAACACTGACTGACTGATTGATGCAATCATTCCGAGATTTTTACTTGATAATTGATATTTCTCGGGAGTAACTCTCGGGAGTAACAAGTCTGCGAAAAAAAGGTCTCAGAAATTATAGACTATGTCAGCGCGAAGGTGAAGGGAAGCATGCAATCTGCATGTGTGATATGCATACTTGCAGTTGAATGAAAACTCGATGCAGATGTGTTTACGAATATAGATTCGTGTAGAGAGGTATCGGTCATGCATTGAGGCTTGATTGAGGAGAATTTGGGATTTCTAGTAAAACCGGCAGCAACTCACGTTGATAATACGGCAGAAATAAGTGAGTTTGAATTTCTCTATAATTTTCACAGTTCTTATTTACCGCAGTTCTTCACTTCGTGTGGTGGCTTCCATTGAAATGGCTTCCAGGACCACTGTGGATTGTTTGAAGTACGGGTGCTCAAGCAGAACGTTCCAGCATCCTGAGCAATACAAATTTCCACTGTGGAATTGAGCAAGTGTGAAAAAGCTTGACTATTTCATTTTGCCCAGAGAAAAAATAATATGTATATTGCGTGAAAATGAGCTTAATAGTAAGATGGTCATAATAGTCTGAGATAATTGTCCCATCACTTTTTTAATGATGAAGCCCCACCGGTTTATAGGAAGGAACCTCACCTAAAAGTAATTAACGCCAATTCCTAATCAGCTATATCGGAACTCTTAATTCATTTAATTGCAATAAACACAACTGTTGGTGCCTTTAGAATACACAATTTCGACAATAATTCCGATTTTTTTCTAAATCTATTGTATTTCCTATAAATTATCACACGTCCGATGAGTAGCTATTAGATTCGTATTACTAGGCAAATCTCGCCGTCTCAAGAGATGACCGAATGTTTTTATGCTATTGACGTTTGCTGACGGTAGAATATTATTTATGAAGTAAATATCCGGAGAATAATTATATAAAATCATCTATGCTAAAGGCCGTATTCGAACTACGGAAAACGATCAAGTTACACATTCAAGTTTACCGGGAAGCGCATACTATATACCATGTAATTCAAAGTAACTTCTGCAATTATCACCAAATCACTGTCAGAACAGAAGTAATTCGTGTAAACAGAGACTCCAACAATACGTCGTAAATGATTGTGAAAACATGTTTCGGAGAATCCACACACACCGCCAAGTGAGATGTTCTTTTTTCACGAGTAGCAGTTAGCAAATGCCAGACTTGCTTTTCCTGAAAGTTATGTACATATTTCTTTTTAGTCCGGAGTTTAATTTTCGGCAACATACAAGTCGTGACTGCCACCGCGGCTACTGTATATGCTTCATATGAATTTGAAACCTCCCGATTGTTTACCAACAAAAATATTGAAAGTGAATATTCCATACCCGAAATTATGGTAGTCGGATAGAACCCGACAACCATTTCCCGGTCGCCCCTTTCCCTGCCGCCCTTTCNATTTGAAACCTCCCGATTGTTTACCAACAAAAATATTGAAAGTGAAAATTCCATACCCGAAATTATCAAGACGAAAACAGCATTTTGTCATGAGAAGTGTAGCCGGAAAAGGTTAACGATAATAAACACTGAAATACAGGATACGGTATGAGATGGTAATTATAAAGTTTAAAAAACAAAGTCAAATTTAATTGATTTAACAGTGGATTTACTGCAAGTCTTCTCTGTGAAATTCTGAAGGAGGCTGATGAGATGAAAAGCCAGGGGCACCGTGAAACACTCGTTCCTCCAAGCATGCTCAAGCTCATGCTCGCGTCAATGCAAATTAAAACAAGTAATTGTACAGTAAAACATCAAAGTCTGCTTGAACTAACTTATCAATCATTTACCGACAATAAATGCAGATTACCCTAAATTACTCCAAGTCATACTTGTGATTTCCGAATATTAAAAAATCGGAAGCCTCGAGTTAATTCAGTTGCGCACTTGCTCAGTCACTGCACATATGACGGGCACTAAATTAATAGCTGATTGACACCGATTTCTCTTGTTGTGTCTGGAAACAACCCTACGCCATAAATTTCCGAAGGTAAATACTATTACAACTTACAACTGCTTCGATTGATGTCTAAAAACGACAAGCCATAATCACAAAACCAACATTGCCAACTTTGTTTTAATAATCTTATGTCTGCTGAAAGCAGCAATTACTGTAGACTTACAGAAAGCAATGTAAGCTCCTTGTTTCACAACACAACATGAGGCTGACTTTTATAAGGCCTGTAAAAATCTAGTGATAAAAAGCTCATTTTTGTTGATCTGCGTGTCCAAATATCGAAATATGAACATGGAAATTCAGACTTTCCTACTTAAAACCTATTGCGAGACCAGACGGTTGAAATATTTTCGTACTTAGGGGTGCGACGGGTAGATATTTCGAAACATTGTTCACAGGAGTCTAGTAGACAAAAAGATGCGAGGGATATTCGTTTTTCTATAAAAAGTGTGTTTTAAGCAATGAGAAGTGTTGAAAAGGCCTTAGACATCGATACTCCTGATACCTTATGATCCGAAACAATTGCTCAGTGTTCATACATTATATTACTCACATCCACCAAAAAGACTTCCATCACGCTGTTTTATAATCCCATATGGTCAACACGAGAATGACGTGCTGACGGCATGCTTTTTGTCGTGCTCCTCTCTCTCCAACCTTTATTCTTAAAACCTATTGCGAGACCAGACGGTTGAAATATTTTCGTACTTAGGGGTGCGACGGGTAGATATTTCGAAACATTGTTCACAGGAGTCTAGTAGACAAAAAGATGCGAGGGATATTAGTTTTTCTATAAAAAGTGTGTTTTAAGCAATGAAAAGTGTTGAAAAGGTCTTAGACATCGATACTCCTGATGCCTTATGATCCGAAACAATTGCTCTGTGTTCATACATTATATTACTCACATCCACCAAAAAGACTTCCATCACGCTGTTTTATAATCCCATATGGTCAACACGAGAATGACGTGCTGACGGCATGCTTTTTGTCGTGCTCCTATCTCTCTCCAACCTTTATTAAAAACCCTTCCAAAATAACGCAAACGCAACTGTTGGCGATTGTTTAAAGCAGCGTTCTCCCATTGCCACATCATTATTGGAGTCTAATTTGCATGATATGATGACTTTTTATGGGTTTGCAGCAGAACACAGAGGATCGCATGCGTGCGTCAGTTTTTAGGAGAGGGTATAATGCCCAGAACAACAACACCGATAGATCTCATCTATACCTGTCCTCCACTCGTCACGTCATGGATGTACGCAGTCAATCAACTAGCTTTATGGAAGTGCTTCAGAACTGACAGCGGGCTCGGTCGCGTATTCACTTTATTACAAGAGTTTCATAAATGTACTGTAGACCTTGTGCTGTATGCTTACACTTGTGTGGAGAAAATTGCTTCCCCTCGCGCTCATCGAAGAGTCATCTCGCACTTCAGGAGAGTCACAAAAGGGTAAATGTATAACATTTTATACTACGAGGGATCCTGTTGCTCCACATTATCCATACTCCATTTGTTTGAGGATATTTCGCTATTAAAGGATGATCTGGGATGCACGTGACTCTTTATTTCATGCGTAAACATTTTTTATCAAGTCCACCCACTACGGTCGTGCGCCGTTGTGTACACATAAAGTTGAGATGTACAAAGTAATTAGGGTCCCCCTTTTGTTTGAACCTAACTCTCACCTGAAGGGATACAAACTGAAGCCTTTTATGCCAACTAGCTACTTCCTTCAAATACCCTGCTCACAGCATGTAGATAGGAGTATTTTGAGTCATAAGTTTGTTATCATGTATACATATATTTTTGTAGGTTGCACCAAGCATGTTACGAATTTATGTGCTGATCTGTTTCATTCTTTTCTCTGGTAATGACTTTGCACTGACTGTTGTCAATAAGTGGGTAAGTATGGGCTAAATGACATTGGTGCAGATGTATATCTTTGAGAAGGGCAATAGAGCACAACCCTTACATAAATTGTGTCTCCAGTGTAAAGCATGTAAATGTAATGGGTAACAACGAAAGCTGTGTATCCGGTACAAATCTAGTAAATTAAATAATATCACAAAAAGTTTTGTGACGAGTTCCGGAACTAACATGAAATTTCATGAGGGATGTCCTCGACTTTTAGGTGCTGTTGATGCGGAAAGAAGCGTGCAAGTTTACAAAAACAATTTATTGTTAATAATTTTTAAGTGCACCCTTCGCGTATGTTCTGGATATTTTGGTGGCTCACATACGTACTTTGTCTTATGGTCTTATGAAAGAATCGAAGTCAAATCAATTTGAGCTAAAATCCATCTCTTCTCCAGTCATCATTTTTTAACTTAAGCGGGAGGTGAACGGGACCCTTGAAAGTGACCCTCAACCGATTGTTCAGAGTCAGTGGATAACTGGTTACAAAAGTCCAGAAACGTAGCTTGCTTGCTCACGCTCATCATGCAACTCAATTTTGTTCACACCGTGTAGTCATTTTGTAACTGATATTTTTAGACAAAACTTAAATGCTCATTGAACATTTTATGCTTACTCTGTATTTTTACAGGATCAAACCTTTTTTGGTATCATCCTCTTGAAGTTTCCTTTTTAAAACATAATTTCCCTGTACTGCAAATGATACGTTTAACAAAATCAGACCGTTTAGCTCTGTGAATTTGGTGGTATTCTCGTGATATTTTATTTTGTGTCTTTCACAAATTTCTTTCGTCGGTACAATTGGCTTTGCATGTTGATCAAAATTAGAGATAAACGCCAAGGTGGAATTCGTGATAATGATAATTCATACGAGCACCTTGTATTTAATATCAATGGTGTCCGTATGTAATTCACGAAACCACCAAAGAACCAATTGTTTTCAACTCGAACCGGTGGTGTCTCAGAGAAAGATAAAACATTACGAGCAACTTCAGATTAGGGCAGATGCAACGTGTATTCGTGGTGTGTGCATCAGGGAAATGAGGAGGCTGGTTCCTTTTTCTAAAAAGCAAATTGCTGGCGGTACTCGCTGCAGTTGTGCTAACCAAAAGTGTATCAATTTCGTACAATTTTCTCAAACATTAGCATCCAATGACATGCACTGATATAACAGAGTGATGTCATAATATATATTCTTCGAGCTACTCCACCGGTTACATCTGTAAAATGGTAGCTATTAATAAAAAAAGCAGGGCTGGCAATGGCATTGACATTCCATAGCCGAAAAATAAACTTACTGATTTAGAATTACTTATGTGCGCTTCTTCCCTCCGTTGTTAATAGTAAGTAATTTGAGTTGTAGAAAATGGGACTTCAAGCAAAAAAACCGTTGCATAAACATAAACATCGCATCGAAGGAGTGAGATTCTATGGTCCAAGATACTTATTTAAGCTTCGTTAAATTTTTCCTTTTTGTCCGTAGCATATACGCCATATAAACGCACTTTAGCAGGTCTTATTAGGATAATGACACTTTAATGGAATTGTACGTATAAAGAAGCACACAATAAAAAGGAGAATAATACAGACGATGATGAGAATTTGATTTTTCCACTGACTGCCTCCATTTTACGGATTGGATCAATTTGTAAAAAATATCCTCTGACAAAATGTTTATTTTAGCACTGAAATGACATAACACACACTGAAGCTACAATAATGCTCTGAAAATGTGGAGATTCAACAAGCAAAGTTTTATGAACTCAGTGTTGCACGGTCACTGTTCACTGTGCAGTGCCTGCAGCTTTCATTCACAATAATGTTAAAAACATTAAATGGGGAGATTTGCGACGGCTTAGAAATACGTAACCATTTCTCTAAAATTCGTGCTAAACTCATGACGTTTTGATGATGAATCCTTTTCTCTCTTCATCAAGTTCTCTCAGTCAGTCATGTAATGTTGCTCGAAATATTTCTACCATTTGAGAAAGACGGAACTCTGCAAAAAGTGCCTTTGAAATTCCAATGCCAAGGTTTAGACGCAGACAAGTGCCACAGAAGGATTTTATTATAATCTGGCTAAAAATGAAGCAGTCAAAGCCAGAAAACTGCATTTTACCACTAGCTTAAGTCAATATGTTTACTTTACGAAGTTTATAAGATTTCACGCAATTTTTATGATGCATGACTGACAATTTACTGCTTCAGCTTAAAGTTCTCGAGCAAGCTCCGTATATATTCTCAATTTTCATTCATTTTTTTTTGTAAAAGATGCTCAGGCTCCTTTTGTCCGATTCAAGTGTTACATACACTTTGTAATGTGAAGATGTGCAGGAGATATGATGGCGGTGGTTATCCTTCACTCTCTGTTACTCCATCTCAACTATTCATTTAGCCCCATATCTTTATTGTGATATTTCATAATTTCTTGATATTGTAATAGAATGAGTAGTTCTGGGCAGACGATGGAAGAACTTGTGTAGATTACATATTTTATTGTGAACCCGTGCATACGCATTTAAAGAAAAACGACAAGGTAGAGATGATTCGACCACCCGGAATCGCTGGTGAAGATGCTGAAATTAAAGCAGGCTAAAATGTGATTCTCTCCAATCAGTCTCTTAATATGTACATATATTTATTTGATTACCTTACAGCGATGTTCTACTTCTAGATATATAAACTTCCCCAAAGTAAAACTTGTTAGTGTGCATTGCCACAATTGCTGTTTAAATAAATAAATAAAAACCGTTTAAAAAGCTCATCATTTTTCCACTCTGCTTTCCCTGTCAGCAATGTGGATTGCCGTTGATTGAGTATGAAGTATGAGCTAGCTAATATATTACATTACACCTGCCCAAAAACAGGTAAATGATTTTGATGGTGTACACTTGATAGTGTAATAGTTGGTTGACTGCAATAATTACGTATGAAGGGGCTTTCTGCGGAAAGTTATGCAAAAGGAAACCAGTTTTTTATTTGATTTACTCCCTGAGAATCGATTTGTGAAAGTATGACTTTTTAAAATAACCATTTTGCCAGCGCAATGATACGATAATGATTCACTGTCTCTTTCAATTTTCCACTTAACATTGGTTTAGTCTGAAATAGGTGAGTAAATAGAATGAAGCTCCTAGTCTTCTGAGAATCTCTGGCTTTGGTTAAGAGACTGCTGACGACGTTAACTGGGTGTTTTTCTGCATTATCGCAAACTTGTTTGTGTAATTCTATTCATTCCCAATTTCCTTGACCCTGATAATTACTATCGAAATCCAATGTACGTACTCGACCATTCTACAGTACACTGTTATTCAAAGAAGGTGCAAGGTACCTACAAGCAGGTAGGTAGACAATAATTATTCATTAGGCATAATGTGCACAGGAACTGGAGACATGTAGGTTGTGGAACCGTATCAATGATGTCGGACGGCAAGTTTGAAAGGTGCGAATGAAAGTAAAAGGTTGCCATTTAACAGAGAAACTCGATCCTAATGATAATGCCAAAGGTGTTGTATGGCTGTGAGCATGCAGTTTTCCACCTCTTTTACCCCAGAAGTGGATTAATAACAGTGTCTCGTGAGCTGCATATTATCACTGAAGTACAGTGGGGATCCGAGTAGTTGTAGAAAGAATTCACGTAAAGGTTAGTCAGTCCGAGTCTGCATTCATTCATTTTACTTTTCTCAATTCAGCCAGTATCATTTTCCGTCACCAGACAAATTACTACTTGAGTTTGATTGTTTTGACAGCTAAATAATATACATGGATGCATGTGTTACAGTATCAAGCGTCTTTCATATAATACACACACACAAACACATGGAAAAAGAAAATACAAAACTATGCAAAAAATGAACGCTAAATACCGGTCTTGAGAAAGGTATTTTCATTTTCGTTTGGGGTTTCGCACAGTATAAAAACAATGATTGTATAGTTTTTCTTTTTAACCCTCTTGCCACTTGCGCGTCCCAACCACAACGTTAATTTCATGAAGATGCTCATCATCAAATCTTTAAAAATGAAAAATGATAGCGTGCCGCAAATAGATCTCGCAGTTTTCGTACCAAGTCGGCAATCCCTAGAAGATTCAATCGATACGAACATACACATTTGGCATAATACAACATTGATAAAAGGAATGCTTCAAACTGACTAGTAATATTTGCCAGGCGAGACTACACAACTGCGAGCCAATTGCTGCGCCATTTATTAAAGGCACATTTTGACTGACTTTCGTTTGGGATCAGCCAGCAGAGGCTGAAAATCATACCTTGAGATCTGATGGGAAACGCAGGAAAATTACAATGGTCACTGCATTGAAATTACTTAAGAGAAACCGCATTATCTCTCATTACTCGCACGCTTGCAGCCAAACCGAGAAAAATACAAAAAAAAACATTACAAGGACTCTACTCTTTTCTTGGGTTTGGGTCAAAGCAAGGTATTTTTATAAGAAGGCGACTCTCTATACAGTTCAAAACTTCCAGAAACGACCCTTCGAGGATCTTCTGCAGACAGACTCTTGCACCAACCACTGTGATCATCTTCCTCCTCCACGAAAAAAAAATCTTCCAGATAAGAAAATTGGGCTTTTCATTAGAAGAATTACAGTGTCTCTGATCCTGTGAGCAGCGATTCCGTAATTTCGCCTTGTTTCTCAAGAAGATCATTGGTGAACCCGTAACATTCAGAATCATTCTTATTTCATCATAATGATCCCACAAGTGTACATGACGAAAAAGGGGTTTCCCTTAAAATCCTAAACTTACTTCTAATTTTTTTGGTTCGCTATTGCATGTTTGTAAACGTATTTGTGGAAAAAAATTAAAGAACCTTTTATAAAATTAAGTATTGTTTCAGCCTTGGTTTTTTATCATTTTCCAATATCTTTACATTTCCGCAGATAACATTAAAAAGCAGTGTGCAGGAAGGTAACATAATTTTTTCATCCAAAACTAAATCATAATGATACGAAAGGCTTTCTTGAAGGACTCGTAAATATGACATTATGTAAACTCTATTCAAACGGTAGCAAATATCCCAATCTGATATAACTCACTCGTTTTTTTTCTTCAACAAACCTCATAATCAGCTTTATGCACGACACACACGTGTGCAGAAGATAACTGCAGGCAGCCCTCTCGACAACAATCGAGAGAAAGGAGTAATCACATATGAAATTTTTCTGCACTTATCATCCTTCCAAGTATTTCTCGTCGAAGCAAATAATTGCGGGAGGATAAAAATTCATGCTATTTTCATATGTTCAAGGGAATGCAAATTGCGATTCCCATTTTCTGATAAATGTTGTACAAACATAGTTAATATGATTCATACCCGAAGTGAGTCTTTTGGAGGAGGAATTTCTACGGAAGTCCTTTCATTCTTGTTACTAAACATATAGGATCCAAAATGTGCAAGCAATGACTATTTAGATGATATTTAGTGTATTTATCACATATTTGAGTTTTATACACTCACACATCAATTTTAAAATACATTTAAACTGATCTGATGACGAAAGCTAGAACGGCTGAGTTATGCAACTCTCTGATTACTTTCTTTCGGTGACAACAACCAGACACATATAGCACAGTACGATTCCTCCGACAATTCAGGCTCATCAATTAGTGTTGGTTACATGGAAGCAAAAGGAAAAAGAGCAGTTGGGATGACGCGGCAGAAAAAGGGGAGAGAAACCCTTTTCTCCAAACTCATGTTATGTAGAAAATGCATGCAGAAAAGTCACTTTTCAAGAAGCACACACCACCACAATCCCCAACATCACATAAACCGTCTCTGCTAAAACGTGCATTATGATTGAAACTCAGCTTGATAGTAATATGACGCTCATACGATGTTGCGCATAGCAAGATACTTTTTTTCTTGGACAAGGAAAAACTCAACACACAACAAGACCAGAAGCTCAAAAGCTCATCATGTCTCAAGAGATGAAAAAATGGAGAAAAAAAATCTATAGGGAAGAGACCGTCGTGCCGCATCTTCCGTCGATCACCGAGGTGTCGACTCTATTATTCAATCATCATCATCATTATTACGTCTTTCCATCTAACTTGCTTCTTGTTTTTGTCAGTCATTTTCTTTTCCTCTCATTTTGGGTATACATATCATGAAAAATTCTGACTCTTTCACACAGGTGTGTCTACTAAACTTCTCTTATGTACCTTTACGCAATTGTATTATTACGCCCAAAAATTCCTATATAAACTATGAGTCTGCCTGCCGAGTGGTTTGATGGGATACGCTTATTATTACGCTCCTTCTCATTCAATCCTGCATTAACTGGTATGTTTAAGCAAACCTCCAAGAAAATACAGGATCATCTTGTTTTCATCTCTTTCCCTTGTCCTTCTCACATTTTGATCAAAATCCTTAAACGAGTTGGAAAAAGTTGCTGTAATCTAATCAAATGCGTAACAACTTGTCTGTTTCTTCTAAAAAGATAAAGACGCGAGCAAGCTTTATCATTATTTGTTTGTTTCCGAAGACATGAGAAATTTGAGTCACAGTTGCAGTCACGGATTTTTTTTCGTGATTACACAGCATATATCTTATTGTATAAGGCGAACGTGTAGATCCCCGTATTTGATTGTATCACGGACTTCATGACGATACTGTAAACAGACTGGGGGATGAAGTTGTCTTTTTGTTTCATTCTGGTAAATCACCACCAGCCAGACCTACTACCATCGTCATTATGTTGAAGCCCACCTTTTGAGATAATTCAAGTTCAGCCAGAACGTTTTAACTCAATTAACTCACTCTAAACAATCCTTTGTTTCCACAACTTGTTGTCTTTCACGTAGGGAGGCAAAAGATAGGTAAAGCAAATGCTTGCTCTGTCGCGGTCCTTCAAAAAAGATTGTTCTTTGGTTGGTATGTTTTTTTCTGAGAATCACGTAAATCTCCGTTTCTCATTCTTTACACTTGCCGTTGTAGAGACAAGAAGAACTCGCCTTTTTATCCACATTTTTTTGCATAATAGCTTGAGAAATTGAATTGTTGATTGTTAGCCCAGTTCAAGTGTATTATTTTATTATAGTTAATAATAGAAGGCACATATCACTCTTCACTTGCTGGTGGTGGATGTGGATTTTTGGTTAAATCTGAGAATTATCATGTCTACCCCCTTCAAACTGGTGGCAGATGAGTAAGCAAAAAACGTAGCAGTTTGAAGATACGCACATAACTACTAGCAAAAGTCTCCACATTATCTCGACGGAATTCATTCTCATCCCACAAGTGAGCTATTGTAACCGAAGACACGGGAAAAATAACGAGAGAAAAGGACGGGGTAACTGTCCACTTGAAGTTAGATAAACGAGTAAAGCAGACATGCATAGTCCTACAGGGAAATTACAACGTACCGAATGTAACTGTTGAGGGTACACTACCATCAAATATGTACCAAGAAAAATCAAAATTACACTTGCTCAAAAGGTGATTCATCTGGGCCTTTATGATCATTGTAACATTCACTTCAAGGACCCTTTCATAAGTCATGAGCCCTCATCCTGGATACTTTTCAAGAGCCATGTAACACATCATCACTTTAGATATTTCTCAATTTTTTAGCCAAAATCGAAGACGGTTGCTTCATGATTATGCTCTCATCTTTTCAGTATTAAATTTTACCCTCACTCCGTTTCTTCAAGACGCACATTGCAAGTGTAGAAAGGCGTAGGCCGAATGGGAAATTTGTAGTGGATGGTCACGCCATACAAAAACGAGTCAAGTGTCAAACCGAATAGAAAGCAGTGCTAGAAAGTAAAATATTATGATTCGTTGTAAAAACGCAGCCTTCGTGTCAATAAAAAAACGTAATGTTTTCCCAACCGGCAACCATAACTGCTTACATACATCTACAGATTTCTCGCCTGTTAGGAAAGGTTACAACAAGTAGCAATGCACAAGTGAGGAAAGCGTGATGATGAATGTCAGATAATAAAATATTAACCAGCGACTGGACTTTTTGTCCACAAAGTGAAAACCTTTTCAGCACCGGTCCATACATTGAGAGAAAATGACAGGTAATTTGTCCATCAATGTCATATTACATAATGTGTAACTAGCCGTGCATCCATTCCATTCAACAAACAGTGGAAAACCTCATCCTTTATGTGAGTACAGTGTCACATCAAAAAAAGATAAGGATTGTATAGGTGTCAAGAGGAAATGATGGGATGACTCCCCATGAAAACATTTCTACAAATAGTCCCACGATTCTATTGTTACGTAATTTACCATCGTCAAAAGGCGTTTAAATCTATTTTAAATAGCTGCATTTCTTCCAGCCACGGATTTGAGAAATGGAAAGCCAAGAGCAGGGACATTAGCAAGACGGAGTATAAAAAGTGAGGAAAGTCCGCAGTCCTTTCTTTACACAAAAAGTCTCGTAATTCCACAAGAAAATCATTGATTTGATAAATGATCCTGAGAACTAATCCAATCTGAGCAAAATCTGTGAGCGTCTTCTGTACCAAGTAGTGAAAGAAGAGAATACTTAAGATGCATACATGAATCGTGCGCTCAGGAAAGTATAAAGTACGCAGGCGAAATGTGAGCATGTGTGGTAAAATATTTATGTAGAATAAAAACACACCAATTTCTTTACGGTCACTAACACAAAAATATTGTGCCAAGCTGTATTCCTCTTTGTGAACAGCAAGTTCTCATAAAGTTTGACATTTTTCAGATTTTCCCAAGTTCATAAATCAAACGTTAATTAGAAGAGACCACAACGTTTTATATGTTATTTATATGAGAATTATATGCTTGTGAGCCTATTAAAAGAGCGTAATAGCCACCAATTTATTTCGATGTAATACCTTTACCAGAGTCATGAAACGACTCACTGCATGCCTTTCTTGCCCCATTCATGAAGCTTGAAATCTTTACATTTTCTTGTTAAGATTCTATAAATATATGTACTTATTACACATTTGTGGCTACATTACCAAAATTAAATTACTCCATGAAGTAATACGCTGGAAAGGAAGTGGGTTCAGCATTGATTGAATAGAATTAAATTTAATACGGAAGCTATCATTATTTCATAATTATTTTACAATAAGGGAAAAAGGGTTGGAGTCTCCGATTCGATTGCCTGCTGCGTGGATCCCTTGTTCAGGTGTAGGTACACAGCATTATAAATACTACGTTTATGTAATAAAACTCGTGTTTCACAATCGAAAATACTTATTTTGAGTCTCATTGCATTACCAACCATGAAATCCTTTGCCTCGTTAAGGATGAGTGATTGCTGGAGAAGTTTATTGAGAAAGTGTTTCAAAACTTTAATAATCATTTACACAACTGGGCCAAAACATTAGGAAAGGTCAGCTCAGCATTTCAACTTCATTCAAGCAGTCGCAAGTTGCGTAAATATATATATTGTGTTAAAAAAAGATTCACCTTAAAAGGTACAGAATCCAGGAGTCAGTCCACGATAATTCCTACTTGCTCCTATTTTGCCATGCAGTAACGCAAATGACTCTGTCTGTATGATTGAAGAAATCCTCAAATCTAGCATGATCTACAAAGACGCGTCGCCAACCCCTTGTGCAAGACGGTCTTTATGTAACCCTTTTTAATCATTAAAGGATTCATACAAAAAACTTGCTCCAACATTGAAAGTTGAAATCAACCGAAGAAATTTAACAGCAAAAACAGTTGAAGAAAGGTTAAGGTGAACCAGTGATATTTAATTCACTTTTATTTTCATGTGATTCCTTTACTAGTAATAGTAGTAATATACATCATTATATAGTGAATCAACAGCAAACATTTTTCCGTATCTATAAAGCATAATACATACAGAAATGCATTCAATTTAGTTTTGGGTTGGTTCATGTTTTTTTTTGTTTTCATAAAATGATTTTATCGTGGATGGGCTCCACTTCCTGACTGTTGCTTCTCCAAACTTTTGCAGTTTGTTCAAGTCATAATGTCGAGGAAATATAGGGGATAAATAATAAGGGAATAAACATGTTGGTACATTTGAAAAATATGTAAAGGATGAGTTGCTGGTAGAGCTATGGCGGGCGGCACGAAGGCAAGATAAGATCAGTATAAGTGTTTGTGTATTACTGGCAGTCGGTCGCGTGGCTTCTTTCGTACATGTCGTCGGTGGTTGACTCATTCCCATTTCGACACATTATAATGGATACTTTTATGGTCAGCAACGATATAATGCTTTCCAGTGAGTTTTCCGTCGTCTGTTTTACATTGTTTTAACGTAAGAATATCGGGCTAAAAAATGTATGATTTATGCATACATGGATGCTCATCCGAGAGGTACGTCTTTCTACCGTTTATCTGAGTTCAGCTGCGCTTCTTAATGCTCATAAATAGAAGTAAAATGTCCAAAAATGTAGCTCATAAAAGTCTCACTTCCGGTCTGATGCTACAATGTGGTTTCCTACATATCAAGCACGCAGATCAGAGATGTGTTGCTTCTACCTGTCTTGTCCGTTACTTTTCGATTAGATCTGTAAAGTCCACGAAATAACGGCGAGCTTCTCTGGAAGTAAATTAGGAGAAAAAAATATGTGACTATTTTATAGGATTTTGAGTTTATTGTTTCTGTCCGACTTTTCATAAACTTCGTGTATTTTATTGTTTAAAAGTATAGTACAAAGAAATAAACACATTTACTCGTATTTAAATTTCTGAATACATTTAGAAATCACATTATTTATTGGCTTTGCAGATGTGTGCATGTATGGAAGTGACCACACTCACGGGTCTCGTTATACCTTTGTACAAACTTATCTACCTAGCTATAATCTCGACGTAGTACCAGTATCATATTCAAAGTTTATATTATATAAATGATAACATAAATATATCAAAAACATACTTTTAAATTATATACTCTCTTGAGAGGGTATGTTTAGCGTATACATACAATTTATACTCTCCATGCTCGCCGAAGGTACAGTACATAAAATGAGAAGTGCACAATGCTTTGGACGGAAAAGATTGGAATCCAGCTTTTGGCAGTTTTAAAATTTCCGTAAAGTTGGGAACGGGAACATACGGTGTAAATGATTGAAAATGTCATCGGTATGCTTATATCTTCAATCAACTAATGTGGGTATCCTTTCCAAGGGGAGGAAGCACGTTAACCTACGTGTTCAGGTAGCTGTAGAAAGATACTGTCTCAAGTTGCCCCAAACCGAGAACATGTTTACCCGACGCATTTTTAATTGTCTAAAATTGTTGCGACTATAATTAATTCGTGAGGATGAAACAAAGCGTAGCGTAGGTTCGTGCACATCATCCTTATTGCATTATAGTTTTCTCTGCATTGGCTATAACTTACACATGACATTATTGAGACAACTGAGACTCCTTGTTGCTTCTTATTTTCTGACATGAGTATTTTGTCGTTTAACAACTAAACGACTGCGTCAAATTCGAATTTCTTCTGCAGCGGAAGTTTACTTGAGTTTCGGAGCACTGACAAATAAACGGAATAATTGACTGAGTTTAAAATGATTAAGAAAGAAACAACTTTTTGTAGAGAAAATGTGCTGCATTTCCTTGATAGTGATGCAACAATGCATGTTTCAAGTTGTTTAATAAAAACCTGACAGATTCTATCAAAGCATTATTACAATTGTAAAAACGTTAACAATGCACTTGAAGCCGTATCAGCGTTTACCATTTAATTGCTCATCGCCACTTCAGTATTTCGACCATCACGTATAAAACAAAGCTATGCATCCTCAGATGATGTCGAGACAATGTAACTTCTCCCCAATTTTATGTGAAAACCCAATAGTTGGCATTGCTCCCTTATTAAATACCCGAAAGTACAACATAATTACAACGTACTGCGTTTCCATTTGGAGTTTTCAATGCCGCAAGAGATACCTGCTCAGCGGGAGTGAAAACATTAGAGGCAGACGGAATGTAGAGCAAATTTTCCTCAACTGCATTTTTCAATATTCCTTTTTCTTCGAGTACTACTATTATTATTGCTGTTTCGCCTTTCCCTCCGAACTTGAACTTTAAGTTCAGTGATTCACTGGCATAATTTTCAAGGCGAATGTAGCTCCCATTGATTTTCCCCAATAATCAACGATTACCATTTTTATGCACGAGACACATGATAAATAGTAGCATTGAATCGATCTTTTATAGTAGCCCATTAAATTCATCCAATCGACGGGAATAATGGCATATTATACATCCGCGTGTTGTGAATTGAGGAGGGATTCTCTATTTTCAACATGCAATGCCTGAATCCTTGATTTTTTTTCTTTCTCTCTGCTGGTCTGGTGCTTTCGTTTTAATTACTCTTTTTTTCCAGGAGAACAAGTCCTTCCATATGTGAATGGGTAATTAAATATCCAACAGCTCACTGATTGATACACGGAAGGATTTTTATGAGCATGAGTGGACGTCGTGTATATTCGAGCGTGTTCGTGTGAGTGTAACGAAAAAGCGATGATTTTTCCCTACTGCTTCCAGTTCCACTTTATATTGGCAATCATCAAGGACCGCGTATGAGATGAAATATGTATGTACCATTTTCTTCGCAATAATCGTTTCACATGTCAGTCAGTGAGTCTAATATGACCGTATGTCGTGGTTTTGATGAAGCACGCGTTTGAATTCATTGTGTAATCCCTCTCTCTGTAATTAGCATTGTGTAATTATTTCAAAATCCGCCTACTGGAATCATATGCTTCTGGAATTTTTCGCCAACTGACTTCATTACACTCTCAGATGTTATAAGAATTCCACCATGGTTTCATCTTTGGGTTTACACGGCTGCGGAGACGTTATATGAGCATTAATTAAAATTTTAAGGTTTAATTGTCTGCACTGATGTGATTGACAATAGCCCACTGGATTATGGGTGGTTGAAGATTTCAGTGAGATGACGCTAATTACATTGTCCTTTCCAAATGCTCCCTTTTCGCCTTCGTTTCGCCTTGTCAGCTTGTTTACTTTTTACACTTTTTTATTCCCTCAACCGAACATCATAGTCAATCTTTTGTGTACATACGGGTTTCCCTATCACCGTACCACAATACGCAATACAAGCTACCGCAAAAATGTGAAAACACACGCAACACACACCAGAGCCTTCCAAAAATGACCTAATTTACATGTGAGTGGTCATTATGTTCTTAATATGCAATCTTAGTAGGGTGCAAGGTTGAAGCAGTAGGGGTGCTAACAGAAACAGGAGACCTCCCTGGAACTATTACAAAATCTGCTTGTATGTACACACACACACACACACCGAGACTCCAGACAAACAGCTCTAGCAAGTGTTTTAGCATAAAAGTTTTTAATTGTTTTGCCAGCAACTAGAAAACATCGGGTTATTCAAACAGATCTAACAAAATTTCTTATTTGTGACGATATTGACTTGTACATGTCTCTATGCATTGGTGAAGGGTGAAAATAATGATATAAAGTATTATGGGGCACTCTGAGACACTCCACCCCACCTAAACCGTGTCATCGTCAGAACTAAGGCTTTGTCTCAAACTAACCTTGATCATGAACTCTTTGATGGATTATGAAAATGTTGAGAAATGTTTGCTTAATTACCTTGCATTGGCTGCTACCCTGCGCTTTTTGAGAACGGTAGGGGAAGGTGGCTTTTCGTTTTTTCTCCGTCCTCCCACCCCTTTCTTCCGAATCGGAACCGGTCCGGTGAGCAGAGGGGATGATTTTTCAGAGACTTTCAGCTCCGACGCTAGAGCTCCAGAATTGGCTAGGAAATGTCTATGACTGTCTTCGTAAATGTCTTTAACGGAGCACGTGCTCGGAGGTGGGGTGAGCTCACCGGGACTGCCACCACTTTGACAACTACTGCTATACGATGACAGATCATCCTCCTCTGTCCAGTACGTCGAATTCACGTATGGCTCCTCATACATTCCAGAGTGGTGATGGGTTTGCTGGGGAGGTGGGTGGCCGTAGTAGTAATAACTGTTGTACGCTGAATATCCATCCTGGTAAGTATTTGGATGAACACTCATTGTGAAGACGGTCTGCGTGACGCGCAGGCTGAGAGGTGAAAGTTGTCAAAAAATGTCACCTTAAACACACAAGTAGCTGCAACCACAATTATTCAGTATTGTCTACCACACTAAAAAAATTCAGAGACACTGTTGAGTTGTGTGTCGGGAAATGCTTGAAACAATGTTAAAATAACACTTGTGTTTAGTGATGACCACGCTCAGGACACAATAAGTGTGAGTCTCCTGCCGGAAAGAGGCTATCAAATATCATTGTGAAAGTCGTGTGCTTTGAATGAAGGCAAAAGCATGAATGATGGATGATGACTTCGGAAACGCGATCTAAATGATATGAATTGCCGGTGTTCAGCCGCCAGGTAGGCAACCCAGTGTAATGATGTAGTGTAGGCCCTACCGTTCAGCTGAACATTGACAAGGGGAGGCTCATATCATACTGTGTTGGTACATGTGAAAGGATGCTCATCCATCATTTGTAGTAGCAAGGTGAGATCAACTCTGGTGAGGAAAGGTAATCCCATTATTACACAACGCATGAGGTTTTCCCGTCTCTCAGCCTTTATGAAGTATCAACAGCAGATCTTGCTGCTTAGGTTGGTCGTTGGAGAAGCCGTTTGCCGTAGCTGTATACAAGCAAAAGTTTATGTATTATCGTGAGCTAATCGTGTTCACTACTCGCACACCAAGCAAGTGATATTAAAATTTCTTACGAAAATGGACAATTTTTCTTCGAGACACATTCAAACATTGAATTGTCAAAGACTGTACGTAAAAATGCATGTGGACAAAGCAAGTATAAAAATGATAATCGTATAATTAAATCGTAAACGCGTGCACATTAATAGAGGTTATCGTAGGTCGCATTCTTTTATTGTTACATAGTTGTCTAAAACATTTGAATTTCAGAAAACAGGAATTTTAAGAGTGAGTTTTATAAAAATGGATGTATAAAAGTATTAGATTGACGTTTGCAAAGCAAATCAAAAAGTCTATCATGTGTCTGCTGAATCGGGGATTAACCTTTTCGTTATCCTATATTTATATATCAGATCGCACTACATAATTTTATGCAATTAACAAAGTTTCATCTTACTAGCATTTATAGTCGTGTTGCAAGGTTCCTAAATAAAATACTTTCAGTTCCCGTTCCCTTCTAAATTCACAAACACGAGACATCAAATAATACAAAGCAATTAAATACACTGAAA